>JAQZBX010066543.1:0-10489 GCA_029593785.1 Cabassous unicinctus
TTGCCACATCAGCCCATGGCACCGCGTGAGCTGGCCTGCCCTCACAAGGAGGCACCGGGAAGCGAACCCGGGGCCTCTCACATGGTAAACGGGTGCTCTATCCATTGCGCCACACCCGCCTCCTGCCGCGAGGTTGCTGCATCAGCCCACCGCACCACTCAGGCCGGCGTGCCCTCACAAGGAGGCCTCGGGACGCGAACCCGGGCCTCCCATATGGTAAACGGGGGCTCTATCCACTGAGCCACACCCGCTTCCCCATATGTCTTAATAATGTACTTTTGGCACTTCTGTCCTCCAGTTTTAGATCCAGTCAAGAATCATATATTTTGCATTTATTGTCTCTGTAGTTGCTTTTTTTTAAATTGTGGAAACATGCATACAACATAAACATTCCTATTTCAACTACTTGCAAGCATACCAATCAGTGAGATTAATCACATTCACAATGTTGTGTTACCTTCACCAACATCCTTTACCAGAACTTTTCCATCACTGCAAACAGAAACCCTACACCCATTATGCATTAACTCCTCATGCCTCTCGTTACCTGTAGTCTACTTTCTATTTCAATGAAATTGCATATTCTAGCTATTTCATATAGGTGGATTCATACAATTTCTGTACTTTTGTGCCTGGCTTAGTTCACTCAAAATGATGTCTTTAAGGTTCATCCATGTTGTAAGATGTATCAGAACTTCATTCCTTTTTACAGTGAAAAATATTCCACGGTATGTGTACACCACATATTGTTTCTCCACTCATCCATTGATGGGCACTTGGGTTGCTCCCACTTGTCGCCTTTGTGTCTAATGCTGCTGTGATCATTGGTGTACAGGTATCTGAGTCTCTGCTATGAAGTCTTTAGGGCATACACCAAGAAGTGGGATTGTTGAATAATAGGTAAATGTATAATTAACTTTCCAGTGATTCACCAAACGGTTTTTCACAGTGACAGCACGATTTTACATTCCCATCAACAAAGCACGAGTGTTCCTATTTCCTTGCATTCCTCATCAGCACTTGTTATTTTCCATTTTAAAATAATAGCCATTCTGCCATCCTAGTGGGTAGTGGGTGCGAAGAGATATCTCATTGTGGTTTTGATTTGTATTTCCTTAAGGGCTAATTATGTTGAACATATTTTGATGTGCTTATTGGCCATCTGTATGTTTTCTTTTGGAGATGTGTCTATTCATATCATTTGCACATTTTTTAGTTGGGTTGTCATTTTAGAGTTGAATTGTAGGATTTTAAATATATATATACTGGATATTAAACTATTGCCAGATATAGATCTATGATTACCAAATATTTTCTCCTATTCTGTTGGTTATCTATTCACTTTCTTGATAATGTCCTTTAACATACAAAAGTTTCCAATTTTGGTGAAGTCCAATTTATCTATTTTTTCTTTTGTTGCTCATCTTTCGGTGTAAAGTCTAATAATCCATTGCATTGTATAAGGCCTGAAACTATCTCCCAGTTGTTTTCTAAGAGTTTTATGGTTTTGGCTTTTATATTTAGGTCTTTGATCCATTTTGAGTTAATTTTTGTATATGGGAGAGACAGGAATCCAAATTCATTTGCATGATTATTTCCAGTTGTCCCAGCACCATTTGTTGAAGAGACTATTCTTTTCCCATTGAATGAACTAGGCAACCTTCTAAAAAATCAATTGGCCATAGATGTTTGGGCTCACTTCTGCACTCTCAATTCTATTCCATTGGTCTACATGTCTGTCTTTGTGTCCGTGTCGTGATGTTTTGACCATTGGAGCCTTGTAATAAGTTTTATTTTTTTATAAAGATTTATTTTATTCATTTCTCCCCACCCCCTTGTTGTTTGCACTTGCTATTTTCTGTTTGTCTTCCTTGTTTCTTTAGGAGGCACTGGGAACCGAACCCGAGACCTCCAATATGGGAGGGAGGCGCCTAATCACTTGAGCCACCTCCATTCCCTGAGTTGTTGTCTCTCTCATTGTTTTTCTTCTTGTGTCTCTTGTTGCGTCACCTTGTTGTGTCAGCTTGCTTTACCTGCCCATCGCGTCAGCTCGCTGTCTTGCTTGTCCTCTTTAGGAGGCACCAGGAACCTCCATTCCCTGCTTTGTTGTGTCTCTCATTATGTTTTCCTTCTGGTGTATCTTGTTGCACCAGCTTGCTGTTCTTTAGGAGGAACCGGAAACGAACCAGGGACCTCCCATGTGGTAGGTGGGAGCTCAATCACTTGCGCCACATCCACTTCCCGTAATAAGTTTTAAAATCTGGAAGTACAAATATTCTTTTACTTTTTCAGTAAGGTTTTTGCTATTTAGTTTCCCTTAACCTTCCATATAAATTTGATGATTGTTTTTCCATTTCTGCAAAGAAGGCTGTTGGAATTTTTGCTGGGATTGCACTGAATCTGTAAATTGGTTTGAGTAGAATTGACACCTTAACAATACATAGGCATGGAATGTCTATTTATTTAGGTCTTCTTTGACACCTTTTAGAAAATTTTTAGTTTTTCATGTATAAGTCCTTTGGACCCTCAGTTAAATTTTATGATAGATATTTGATTGTTGGTTGCTATTGTAAATGGAATATTTTTTCTTTTACAATAGATCTATTGTAAAATCTATTTTACAATAGATTTTACAATCTGATTTTCTCTTCAGATTGTTCATTAGTAGTGTATAGAAACACTAGATTTTTGTGTGTTGATCTTGTAACCCACCTGTTTACTGAATTTGTTTCTTAGCTCTACTAGCTTTGCTGCAGATTTTTCAGGATTTTCTGTATATAGGATCATGTCATCTGCAAATAAGGAAATTTTTACTTCTTTCCAATTTGGATGCCTTTTCTTTTTTTTTTTTGCCCAATTGCTCTGGGTAGCAATTCTAGTACAGTGTTGAATAACAGTGGTGGCAATGGGCATCCTTGTCTTGCTCCTGATCTTAGAGGGAAAACTCTCAGTCTTTCACCAATATGATGCTATAGGATTTTCATATCCCATTATTGTGTTAAGAAAGTTTCCTTCGATTCCTAGTTTTCTAAGTGTTTTCATCAAGAAGGGGTGCTGGATTTTGTCAAATGCCTTTTGTTTCTGCTGGTTTTTTTTGTTTTTTTTTTCCCTGTCTATTGATGCTGTATATCACCTTAATTGATTTTCTTGAGTCACTCTTGCACTCCTTGGATAAATCCATTTGATCATGATGCATAATCCTATTAATGTGATGATGGATTCAGTTTGCTAGTATTTGTTGAGGATTTTTGCACTTACATTCATATAAGATATTGGTCTGTGATTTTCTTTTCTTCTGATAGCTTTATCTGGTTTTGGCATTAGGGAGATGCTAGCCCTATAAAATGAATTAAGAAGTGTTCCTCTTCAATTTTTGGAAGAGTTTGAGCAAGACTGGTGTTAATTCTTCTTGGAATGTTTGGTAAAATTCATCAGTGAAGCCATCTGATCCTGGACTCTTCTTTGTTGGGAGGTTTTGATTACTGTTTCAATCTCTTTAGTTGTTATTGATCAACAGATGCTAGGAACCTTTGTCTTCTGTCTGATGTAATTTTTTTAAACAGTGGACTTTCCTTTTCTTGAGTGAAAGTTCATGTAAGTCCAAGGGGAACGTTCATGTAAGTCCAAGGAGAGATTAGTTTTAATTGCATATTTATTTGCTCATTTACATGCATATTGTCTCACTCCCACCAATGTAGCATACTAGAAACATGGTGTTTTTTCCCCGATCTCTGAATACCTAGTGCCTAGTAGAGTGTCTCACAATCAATGAAAGAATGAGCAAGGACTATTCCACTAATTCCATATAGTTTGAAAGAGGACAGGCAGGTAATGCCAAAGGATGCACATAGTATGTTGAGGGCGTGGGATGTAAAATGAAGGCAAAAACTCTACAGTGCCATTAGAGAATTTTAGGGAGGACAAGAATAACAACCAGACCTTTACTTTAGATATCACTGGAGAAGCTGTACAAAGTGGAGTGATGCAAACAGGCATGCTATATCAGGGAGGAAAATCTACTGCTGTTACCCACACGTGGAAGTCAAGGTAACTAAAGCAGGGGCAGTGGGAGAGATATTTAACACACAGAATTAACAGGACTTGTGACTGACTGGATGTGGGATAATAGGTAGAGGAATTGAGGAAGAATTTTGGGTTTCCAGAGAGTGCTACCAAATAAACTGGAAAACACAGGAGGAAGATGAGATGGGAATGAGGGAGATGATGTTCAGCTTTGAAAGTTAAGGAATTTATGCAATGATCTTTTAGAGAAATGGATACAAGGTTTATGACTGAGCAGCGAGATCTGGCCTAGCGGTAAAGCAGTTGTTTGTAATCAGTATAGAGGTTTTAGATAAAGATTTGGGCAAGAATGAGATCATCCACACTAAACATGTTATACAACTGAAATCAAAGGCCCAGTATGGCATTCTTGGAACTCCTATAGTTAAGATTCAGGCAGAAGGATTGACAAAAGAAAAAAGAATACCCAGAGAGCGGTCTTATGGTCTATGGGGGAAGCTTCAAAGGAGCACTTAAAATCACTGCCAAGAAATCATATAAGAATTGAAGTGCCTCAACCTTATTTGATGAGTTCCATACCAGAGTATATGGAAGAATCAGGAGAAACAGACTTCCTGCATGACAGCATGAGGAGCTCCGCCAACCTGCTCCCCAGTGAAACTGGCAAGATTACTTAAAAACCATTTTAAATCTCTGAAAATGGAACTACGGTAAACAGCCAATGAATAAACATCTATTCAATTAAATCTACAAAAATTTGGTAGGAAAGGTGAAAAGTCTGTAGTACTTGAACCAAGATCACTCCTTCCCTCTCCCCTCTCAGATTTGTGAGGTGGAGAATCCATTGCAGATGGATGCAACCTAGAACACAGGGCACCTCTGACCCCAGCATCCAGCCAGAGGGTTTTCTTCCTGAAAGGAGCAGCATTTCAGCATGTCTCATCTTGTCTCGGCTGCCTGTTTCTGAGGCTAAGTCCTGGGTCAGTGCAGTTAAGAGGTCCACTCATGGAACAGAGGATCAACCTTGGGCGGGGTACTGCTAAGAACATGGGGCCTTCAACCACCTTGTCCTGGCAAGTATAGCAGATGGTCCATGCTGGGAGGGCACTTAACTAAGGTGGCACTCACTCAGGAATCTGCTATTGTCCCTATCCCCAGCTCCAGAGTCCTGATCTCTTATTGAAGGAACTGACTTCATTTGCAATAGACCATGGAAAAGTTTAAACCAAAGTGGGCTCTTAAGAACAGTGGAGGTTGTGGTGAAGGGATTTGAGAGATGATTCATGGATCTAATGAAGATATGGCCTAGACTGTAAACTGGTTGGTTTGCAGGAGAGAACAAGGTAATATGATAGTTGGGAGGAACCTTCCTAGGGTCAGAACCAGTATCAAAAACTTACCTCAGAAACTAGTCTATTCAATGGGTCAGGGTTTGATTAAATCCGTTTTTCAAGGAATTTATGGCCTAGGGTATTTCAGTGAACAGCAAAGCAACAGGAACTGCGTGTGACCAGGAAGAGGGTGGAAGCTACCTACCAAAACCACTGTCATCCCAGGGGGACAAACCTGCACCTCCCTGAGGAGTAACATCAGAGACTTAACATTGTATGTGTCTTCTGGGGGTGGGGGCGAGGATGGACATCACTAAATTAATCCAGTCAGTCACTGAACAAAAAGCCAAGCAAATAAAAATAAGTTCCAGAGGCGGGACTGACAATGAGGAGGTATACCCAGAGTTGTTACAAAATATTATCCAAAATGCCCAGTTTCCGACAAAAAATTACAAGGCATGCAAAGAAATAGAAAAGTATGACCCATACACTGGAAAAAAAAAAAAAAAAAAAGCAACAGAAACTGCCTGGGAGAGTGGACGAATATCGGATTTAACAGAAAAAGTTTTCAAAGTAGCCATTATGATTATGTCCACAGATATTAAAAGAATGCTTGCTTAAAGAAGTAACTCAAAGAAGTAAAGGAAGGGATGACAACGTCACATAAAATAGAGAATATCAACAAAGACAGAGAAATTAAAAAAAAAATGGAACCAAGTAGAAATTCTGGAGCTGAAAAATATAAAACAAAAAACTCACCAAAGGGGTGCAACAGTAGCTCTGACCTGGTAGAAGAAAGAACTAGTGAACTTGAGGGTAAAAACTTCCAAAATTTATTACAAAAACAATATACATTCAGGAACTCCCAGGTAGATAAATGCAAAAAGTCCTATAGATACATCATAGCAAAAATGCTGAAAGTCAGAGACAAAGAAAATCTTGAAAGCAGTAAGAGAAAAATGGCATGTCATTTACAAGGGAACTCCAATAAAATTAAAATGGAGGCCAGAAGTAGGATAACATATTCAAAGGGCTCAAGAAAAATAAAAACCCCAAAACCACCAACCAAGAATCCTATATTCAGCAATGTTATTATTAAAAAATGAAGGCAAAATAAAAGACTTTCACAGTTAAATAGAATTCATTGCTAGCAAACCCACCTTACAAGAAATATGAAAAGAAGTTATTTGATTTGGAAGCAATTGACCAGAAATGGTTAATTCAACTCCACACAAGTAAACAAAGAGCACTGGAAAAGTAAGTATGTAATTATATCACATATGCATATTTTTTTCACATATGCATATTAATGCATATTTTATTAAAAAATTGAAAAGCAATTATATAAAGTAATATGTATACTATATATTGCCGGGCCTATAATATATAGAAATGTAATATATGTGCAATGTTTTTGCCAATAACAAACAGCACAAAGGAGGTGGATAGGAGCTAAGGAAATGATGAGGTGATAAATTATTATAAAATGTATTGAGTTTATATCATGAATAGATGTATTATGTATAACAATAATATCACAAAAAGGGGAGAATAGAGCTATATAGGTGTAAAATTTCTCTATACCCCTGGAATTAAGCTGGTGTAAATCCAAAGCTGATTTTGATAAGTGTATAAATATTAACAAAAAATACTCCAAAAAATAGTGAATAAATCATTAATGAAGTTAAATTTCTACATTAGAAAATATTCACTCAATATAAAAGAGAACAGTAAAGGAAGAAGAGGAACAAAAAAGATGGCAGACAAAAATCCAACTATATTAATATTATTAAATGTAAATGGATTAAACAATCCAACCAAAATGCAGATTGTCAGAGTGGATGAAAAAAAGCTTGATTCAACTATTTGTTGTCTACAGGAGATATACTTTAGAGTCAAAGACACAAACGGATTTAAAGTAAAAGAACTGAAAATGGTATATCATGTAAAGAACTACCACAGGAGAGCTAGAATAACTATTCTATTATCAGGCTAACTAGATTTTAAAACTATTTGTTAAAAAATGTTACTATAGATAACAAGGTTCATTTTATAATGACAAAAGGCTCAATCCATCAGGAAGATATAGCAATTATAAACATTTATGCATCCTGTGGCAGTTTGAAATTATTTATGAATTCCAAAGAGATAATAGGTTTGTAAACTGGTCTGTTCATCTGGGTGTGATACCCTTTGATTTATAGATTCAGTTGAGATGCCTTTGACTAAATTATGTTGAGATTAGGGCTTTGACTTGACCAAGTCATTAGGGCAACTCAGTTTGAATCCCTTGCCCCCTTTGTGGGCTATATAAACGGACACTCAATTGAAGAGACACACAGAAGTAGATACACAGAAAATACAGAGGAAGAGGCCCCGGGAAAAGCCATGAGCCATTCACTGACAGTTTACAGCTGACCTTGTGAAGAGAAAGCAGACGAGCCCAGAAAGAAATGAGCGCCAGAGGAAGAGACAAGCCCTATACCAGTCTACAGCTGAGATTGGAAGGAGCCTTAAAGAGGAAGAGGAAAGCTGAACCCTCGCAGACATCGCCCACCATCTTGCTTCAACACGTGGCAACAGAGTTTGGTAAGGAAGTAACCTTGAGTCAGACTCTTTAGGGCCTTGTAACTGTAAGCCTTTACCCCAAATAAACACCCTTTATAAAAGCCAACAGATTTCTGGTACTTTGCATCAGCACCCCTTTGGCTAATACACACTCCAAAACAGAACATAAAAAAACATGAAGCAAAAGCTGGCAGAAATGGAGAAACAGACAATTCAATAATATTTGGAGCTGTCAATATCCTACTTTCCATAATGGCCAGAAAAACTAAATGGAAGATCAATAAGGAAACAGAAGACTTGAACAACACTATAAACAAAATAGAGCTAACATGGTAAGAATGTGGAGAAGCATGGGAAAAATAAAATTAATGTAACCTATGGATTATAGTCAACAGCAATACTGTAATATTCTTGCATCAATGCCAAAGATGTACTGTTTAATAAAAGGGGGGTATGGAAAAAATATACCAAATGTACACAACAGACAACAGTCAGTGGTAACAGTCTGATGATATTATCTCATAATTTGTAACAAATGTTCCACAACAATGTAGTGTGTTAGTGAAGGGCTGTTGTATGGGAATTCCACACATGTGAATGATTGTTTTTTAAGTTCACAACCTCTCTAGTAAAAATATATTTAATAAAAATAGACCTAACCAAAAAAAATAGGCCTGAGACATCTACAGACCACTCTAACCAACAACAGAATACACATTCTCCTCCAGTGCACATGGAGCATTCTACCAAACATCTAAAGAAGAATTGACTCTTTGTAAACTCCTTAAAAAAAAGAAGAGGGATGATTCTCAAAATTATTCTGAGGTCTATAATACCCCAGGGCTATAATAATACTCCAATACCAAAACCAGACAGACATAAGAAAACTACAGACAAAAGTCTCTCATGAATATGGATGCAAAAATTGTCAAAAAAGGATTTTTAGAAATGACACGAAAAGCACAAGCAACAAAAGAAAACATTTCTCAATTGGATTTCATCAAAATTAAAAATCCAGGGGTGGGGTGGGGGGTGGATGTGGCTCAAATGGTTGGGCGTCCGTCTCCCATATGGAGGGACCTGGGTTTGATCCCTGGGACCTCCCGGTAAAATAAAGAAAAATATAGAAGGCACGCATGCTGCCAGTCCCCGCGCGCAGGTGTGCCAGGCCCCGCCAAGCCACGCATCAAGATGATGACGTAACAGGAGAGAGACACAAGGGAGAGCCAAGATGAGACACGCCAAAAACCAGGAACTGAGGGGACACAGGTGGTATAATGCCTTTCTCCCACATTGGAGGTCCCCAGGATCGAATCCCAGTGAGGACAGGAGGAGAAGGATGAGGACAGAGGGCAGGAAACAGACACAGAGAATTGCCCAGTGAATGGACACAAAACAGCAAACGGGGGGTGGGGTTTAAAAATGGATAAATAAATCTTTTTAAAAAATTTTAAAACTTGGGTTGCTTCAAAGGACACCATAAAAAAATGAAAACACAAAGAATGTGAGAAAATACATGCAAATCAAGTATCTGATAAGGCACCTGTATCCAGAATAATGAACTCTTATAACTCAATAAAAAACTCAGTTTAAAAAACAGGCAAAAGATCTGAACAGGCATTTCTCCAAAGACAAACAAATGGCCAATGAGCACAGGAAAAGTTGCTTGATAGCATTAGTCATCAGGGAAATGCAAATCAGTATCACAAAGAGATGCCATTTCACACCCACTAGGAAGGCCAGAATCAAAAAAGTCTGAGAATATTAAATGATGACAAGGTTGAGAAGAAATCGGAACCCTCAAACACGGCTGGTGGGAATGTAAAATGGTCCAGCCACTTTGGGAAACAGTCTGGCTGTTCCTCTCCTAGTTATATACCCCCCCGCCCCCCCCCCAAATGAAAACCTGCATCCTACAGTACCTGAATGTTCACAGCAGCACTATTCATAATAGCCAAAAAGTGGAAACAACCCAAATGTCCATCAAGAGATCAATGGATAAACAAAATGCACTATGTACATACAATGGCCATTATTTGGCCATAAGGAGGAATGAAGTTCTGATACAAAGGATATGGCTGATCCCTGAAAACACTGTGCTAAGTGAAAGAAAAGTCACAAAAGACCACATATTATATGATTCTACTCATATATAGGTCCAAAACAGGGGCATGTATTAGAGACAGAAAGTGAATTAGTGGTTACTTAAGAATCAGGGGAAGGAGGAAAGGAAGACAACAGCTAAAAGATAGTTTCTTCTTGAGAACACGAAAATGTTCTAAAATTGACAGTGGTTGATCATGGCACACATATGTGAATAAACTAAAAACCATTGAATTGTACACTCTAAATGGGCAAATTGTATGATATGTAAAATCTCATTAAAACTACAGAAGTGAGGAAATGACGAAGTTTAGTGTAGACAACTTTCAAGAAGCCTTGTTGAGGGAAGCGGGTGTGGCTCAGTGGATAGAGCACCCGTTTACCATATGAGAGACCCCGGGTTCGCTTCCCGGCGCCTCCTTGTGAGGGCAGGCCGGCTTGCGCGGAGCCGTGGGCTGATGCGG
>JAQZBX010066544.1:0-16098 GCA_029593785.1 Cabassous unicinctus
CTGGGGTTTTTCACAGGAGCTTTTAAAGGAAGTTGAGTCTCTGGCTGGGCCAAGCACCCATGTCCTGCAAGACAAATTTTTAGTTTCTTGGGAGTGTCTGTAAGAAGATCTAGCCACACATCAATATAAGGAATATGGTCCAGGTGGCCAGGTTTGCCATAGATGATTTTCTGGACATTGTAGACTGTTGGGAGTTCTGTAGCTCCTTCAGATGGCCAGCCCACACCAAAGGTGGGCCACTCCAACTCGCATAGGGTTCGGAGAGTCCCCGGGTTGACCTTGGCTCCATATCCAGCCACTGCCTTCTTGAATTCCTGAAAATTCTTTAGAAAACAGGCAAGGGGTGTGGTAGGACAAGAGGAAGATTGACCCATAGCAACGAACAGGAAGAGTAAAGAACAGAAACTGAGCAGAAACGTTACAGACAGACAGACAGCTACACACATAATCATGAGGGAACTATCAGACAGGTAAAAACATACCACCATTGTTATTAGAGAACAAGAGCTATGCTTCCTCTGGAACCCCCAAGAAGCCCCAGGAGTGTGGGCTAACTTCCCTTTGTCTGGCTTGGAGCCAGAGAATGGGGCATGGTAGGCCAGTAAGTTGAAATGCTACAACCTTCTCTAACCAAAACTAAAATTTCTTTCTTTATTAACATTTACATGGAGACTGGATGCTTTTTATTACATTCTTCACTTCCCCAAATCTTGATTATTTCTGTCAGTTTTTGATAGTTTATTCACTTCTTTAGTGACAGGATAAAGTTGTGGAGTTTCCTATGCTGCTATTTTCATTGATAGCTATCTGTGAAATGAAATTTTTAAAATAATATAAACTATGTCTTACAACATTGTCAATTCTATTGTAATTCATTCATCAATTCAATTGTATCACAAACAGTAGTCACATCATTTGATGGAATATAAAATAAATATAGAAAGTTACTTTTTAACTGTATGAATGCATGGATTCTAATACATAGTTTGAGGTCTGTTGTTGACCACATCTGTAGAGCAAATATCTTTTGTCTGAACCATGCAAATTAGAAGAAAACAAAAACTAGAAGTTTAATGTTTGCAAATGATACATGCTTTTTTGTTTCTCTTGGTCAACATGACTCCCTTACATTGGATTTTTAAAATACATTTCATGTTGTCTTTCCAGCACCCACAGGAATCTGAGGTTTTGATCACTGCTCTTTTAAAGCACTGTGTCTTTTAATATTGGAAATTTACATGAGGATTTTAGGTAAATGAGCCAGAAATTATGTTTTTTTAATGGTTACACATATCCACCTTAACACATAATAGAATAAATATAGCCACACTTTAAATCCTTGCATGTATAAATGTTAAGTCAAGAACTAAGTATTGTTTATCAATCCAACTTTCTCAGATTACATCGATGATAATTGCAATGTGGAATTACATACCCAGCTGTGTAAAAATTGTCAGTGTTGTTTTAGAAAAGATAATTTAAATTAAATTAGCTGTATGACTGTATTTAGGGTTTATTGACAATGATGTGTGTTAGTTAAATTCTTATCTGTCATAGTAGATATTTAAAATGTAACATCTGAAATGGATCAGCCTAGAGGCTTGCCCACCTGGTTAGCACTTGTCAAATACACTTAAAGGTAAATATATTAGCTGAAGTGACCTGGGAGAAGAGATAGCAGACAGAGAAAGCATCAGAGGGAAGGCTGGAAAGGAAGAGGCTTGGGAAGGAGATATATGGGATATAAGTCATTTGAAAATTTTTGCATATATCAGGGAATCTAGAAACCAAATGTATGTACAGGACTAGGTGCATGCTCAGAAAATATCTGAGAAAATCCTAAGCTTTCACCTCTCACTGACCTTTAGAGTCCATGCGAGCAAAAAGTGAAGGATAAGGCAGAGATGTAAATGACCTGGATAAATATTGAAGGGGTGCCTGAACACAGTTAATCTGCATATTTAAGCACTTTTCTTTTCCAGTCATTTAAGGAAACCTCTGTCAAATAATTAGCTGACCACTTTAGCTAATGGGAAAGAAATTAAGTAAACATACATGAAAAATAAGATAGACTATACAAATAGTATTAAAAAGTCACTAAGACAAAACAACACAGAACCTTGGTGAGGAAGAAGAATCTGATTTCAAGAGTTACCACATATAGTATTCAAATAACCAAATACAATTTCAGCAAAATAGTATGGGGAATGAAAAGAAACAAGAAAATGTGACACATTTACACAAAAGAAAATAAAGAGACCTTATCCCTGAGCAAGCAAAATATTGGAATTACTCGATAAAGATTTAAATCAACTGTCACATATATTTTCAAAGAGCCAAAGGAAACTATGTAAAATGAACTAAAGGAAACCAGGAGAACTATCTCTCACCAAAGAGAGAATATCATTAATGAAATATAAATTATGAAAAGAAACCAAAGAGTAAATTTAGATATAAAAAAAGTACTCTGACTGAAATGAAAAATTCACTAGTGGAGTTCAACACCAGACTGATTAGGCAAGAGAAAGAATCACTGAACTTAATGGTAGGGCACAGGAAATTATGCACTTTGAGGAGCAGAACATAAACATAATGAAAGTCTAAGAAGGAGAAGAATGAGAGGAGCAGAAAGAATATTTGAAGGATATTGGCTGAACACAAGTATGCCGAAAGACATCAATCTATATGTAAGAAGCTCAAAGGATTCCAAATAGGATAAACTCAAAGAGATTCACAATGATACACATTATAACTAGAGTAATGGCAAATCTATGTTAATGGGCATATGTTGTATAAAGACATAATTTGTGAAATCACAACGAGAAGCAGAGTTGTATAGTTGCAGGTTTTTAGTATGCTGCTTAAGCTAAGTTGGTATTAAATCAAACTTGATATTTATAAATTTAAAATATTAATTGCACTCTCCAGAATAAGCACAAAGAAAATTACTAATATATATATATATAAAGGAAATTAGAAGGAAATTAAAATAATACATGAAAAAATCTATTAATCACAAAGAGGGGAGTAATGGAGGAACTGAAGAAAAGCATTATTAAATATAGAGGAAGATGGCATAGTTGCAGAAGAAAGTTGCCATACATCAGTGATTATGCAACATGTAATTGATTAAACTGTTCAATTAAAAGGTAGAGATTGTCAGAATAGATTTTAAAATTTGATACATCTATATGCTGACTACATGAGACACATTTTAATTACAAAGTCATAAATAGATAGAAAAGCAAAGGATGGATAAAGAAAGTAACCAAATTTAAAAAATCATTACACAAACAAGGCTGTGGTGTATATACAGATAACAGACAAAATATTTTAAGTCAAAAATTGGTAAAAGAGACAGATAAAGATATTATATATTGAAAATATTGGTGAAAGAGTCAATCCATTGGTAAGATATAAAAATTATAAGTATATATACACCTAATTACAGAAACCAAACTACATGAAGTTAAAACTCACAGATTTAAAGGGAGAAATAGACAGTTCTACAATAATACTTTTAGATATCAAATACACATTTTTTGTGGTTTACAATTCAAAATATAAAAGGGCATAGCTTCTCACTGTACTGTCATTATAAACCAGGTCATACGAGAAAATTAGAGAAGTTAAAAAATTCCCTAGAGCCAGCCCTCAATTCCCCAATACAGCTTTCAATGCTAACATAAATGGCAATAAATGTATTTACACCATGAGAGATCAAGAAATATATGCATTTCAATACATGCATTTAATTTTAAAAGTATTTTTTAAGGGGAAGATAAGAGAAAGAATACCTGGAACCACTAAATAAATAAGTAGTGGAAAACACTATAATTTTAAGTCAAATACAAATTCTTTCTCCTTAATTTTTCAAGAATAATTCTTTGCTAAAACCTATAGCTTTATAGATTTTAATCTTAGTTTTGATCTGCTTTAGTTGTATATTAGTCATTTAAATGATAATTTGGTGAAATTTCAAAGACTTCTCCAAGCATGGAGGAAAGATCTAGGGGCAGTCCTCTTAGTCACAAACACTATGGAGTGGCTGAGTTACACTGTACTGAAACAGACGCTTTAATATTTTCATTTGGCCTCACCTCAAACTAAAAGTGGAGACTTGCAAATGACATTGATCATTTGAATTATATTGATGAATTGAGAAACAATATGAAGTAAGCAGGGCATATTCAAAACAGAGTAAATGCAAGGAAATATTGATAATATTCTTTTAATTTAAAGGTAAATGGAAAGCACTATGGAAATCTTGAGGTTAATTCTGAAACAAATCTGATTAACTACAAATGATAATATCATACTTGATATGTTGCTTGTGGTTCCAAATGAAAGAAAATAATCATGAAAATCTTAGTGATTTGGACGTGGAATTTCCCCTCCTCAGAAATTGTATGTACATACTACCAAAGAATACCAATTAACTAAGAAAGAATTGAATGTTGAAGTCTAGCTTTGTTCAAAGTCCATGATCTTGGCTATTGAAACACCACACAAGCCCAGAAACTCCAGCTCTGAAAGCAGATTGCTAATGAATGTGACTAAATCACCTAGATTGGATATTGGAGACTAAAAGTTATATGGAAGATGAAGGCCATGATAGGTCATTGGACATATGAGGGGCAAACCCTGTTTTAGTTTCCTAGGCTGCTCAAAGAAATACCATGAAATGCGGGCAGGATGAACAATGAGAGTTTATTAGCTCACAGTTTGAGGCTGGGGAAAAGTCCAAATCAAGGCATTATCAAGGAGATGCTTTCTTTCCAAAGACCAGTGTTCTAGGGCCCGTTGCCAGCCATCCTGGGTTCCCCTCTCAAATGGCAAGGCACATGGCAGCATCTCCTGGTCTCTCCTTTCACTTACAGATTCAGCTTCTTGTCTTCTGTTGGTTTCTTTCTTTCTCTCTGAATTTCACTCCACTTATAAAGGACTCCAGTTATAGGATTAAGACCCATCGTGATTAAGGTAGGTTACAACTTCTTAACTGAAATAACTTCATCAAAAGGTCCTACTTAAAATGGGTTCACAGCTAAAGGAATGAATTAAAGAACATATTTTTCTGGGGTACATTCAGCTTCAAACAACCATAGTCACATAAACAGGAAGGGGTTGGTTGCTTTAAAAAGAAATTTGACTGTGCTACCCACATGCTCCTAACACAACCCAATAAGAAGAATTTATAGGTTTCTTTCCTCCTTTGAGACTCTCCCTTGGAGAAGGAATACAATCTATTAATTTTGCCTAAAGTGTTTGACATCTTCAAAGTAAACCAATGGGATAGCTACTAATTACAAATGACACCTTTATATTCCCAAAAAAGGAAAGTTATTTTTGATAACGTTCTACAATTTCTCATAGTTGTCTTCTCTGCTGCTAATTAGAGATTTGGAATAAAAATTTTGCACCTATAGGATAGGTATTTTAATCTGTTTTGTAACTCTTAATAGTCCCCTTTAATTACAGTGGCTTATTCATGGCTTTATAGCTGAGGACACAATGGAGAAGCTTCAAACACTGTCAGTTATATTGTTTTAAAAATTCACAAGGAAAAAATAATGAATCTATGTGTAGCCATTTGTCCCTTATATTGTATTGAAATATAATATACATATAAACAAATGCACATATTGTAAATACTTTTTACAAATTTGACACATTGCTATAACCAGAATCCAGATTAAACAACAAGAACAAAAACAACAACAACAACAGCAAGAAAAATCATTATCAGGACCCCAGAGGAATTCCACATTTTTCCTTTGACTGTGATGCCCAACTCCCCCAAAATGTATTTCCAATATTCTGACTTATATCAGCATGTGTTGGTTTCTTATTTTCCCCTCTTCAGTCATTCTATCCTTTGAGAAATAGCTTGATTTTTAAATTACTATAATTTTGTAAAAGTGATGCTATTGCATAGTATAGCTCCTGCAACTTTGATCTCTTTTTACTATTTCATGTGAGGCAGAGATCCAATTTCATTTTTTTTTCCATCTGGATATCAAGTTTTCACAGCATCATTCTTTCCCCATTGAGTGGGTTTGGCCCCATTGTTGGAAAAAACCTGGCAATAGATGTGTGGGTCTATTTCTGTACTCTCAATTCAATTCCACTGAACTATATGTCTATCCTTATGCCTGAACCACACTCTTTGATTACTGTAACTTTGTGGTGAATTTTTAATCAGGAAGTATGAGTCTACCAAATTTGATCTTCTGTTTCAAGATTGGATATTCATGGCAATTGGCATTTCCATATTCATTTGAGAATTGGCTTTTCCATTTATACCAAAAGAATGCTGGAATTTTGGTAGGGATTGCATTGAATAATTAGATCACTTTGGACAGTATTGACATCCATCTTAGTTTGCCAGTTTGCTATGAGAAATACCATATAATGCTTTGGCTTAAATAATGGGAGTTTATTTCCCCACAGTTTCAGAGGCTAGAAGGTTTTTTTGCTCCCAGGGTCAGTAGCATTCTGGTTCTTGCTCACCAGCAATCCTTGGGGATCCTTGGCTTTACCATTATATGACATTGTCCTCTCCTTTCTCTTTTGAGTTTCCACTGACTTCCTGTTTCTGGATTGTCCCTGTAGTTTTCTCTTTAAAAAGCTTCCAGTAATCTGGCTTAAGATCCACCCTCATTCAGTTAAACCAATCCTTAACTAAAAATGAAATCTTCAAGAGTGCCTATTTACAATTGTTCACACAGACAGGGATGTAGATTAAGATAAAGAACATATCTAAATCCAAATTAGGGTACATAATTCAACCTACCACAACATCTTACCAATATTAAATCTTCCAATACATGAAAATGGGATGTTTTTCCATTTATTTAGAACATCTTTAATTTCTTTCAGTAATATTTTGTAGTTGTCAGCGCACAGGTCCTTCACATCATGTCAGGAACTAAAAGAAGAACAAAAAACACTTCCCTCAGAGTTTACCTTTAGAGCCTAGAGAGACCTCCCCTTGGGACCAATTTCAGTGGGGAAATTTTTAACATTTCACTACTGCATTACATGCTTCATGTAAGAATTTATATATATCATCTATTATATTGACAAGTTTTTTTCTATTCTATTCTACTAGAGAGTTTATTATAAATTGATGTTGAATATTATCATATGCCCATTTTCATTATTCTCTTAAATTATAATCATTTTAACTACATAGATTGATTGTCATATATGAAATCAGCCCTGAATTCTTGCATACATGTTCTTGCATATATGCAGTACTCCTTCAAATGTGAACAAATTTTTAAAAATATTTATAACTTTTACAAACTTTCTAAATCTTATGAGTAAAGTTCAATATGTCTTACAGTAGTATACACCAGTATAAGTAGTTTTGGGGATTTATGGTTGTTTGCACTTAATACTATGCCTGAGAGATCCACCCTTCTCTCTCTCTTTCCTTTTCCTTCTTATTCTTCAATTGTTGTATAAAATCCATTGTATGATTTGTTTGCCAGGGCTACTGTAAGAAAGTACCATACACAGTTTGCTTAAATAAAATAAATTTATCTCACAGTTCTGAAGGCTAAAAGTCTAAATCAAAGTATTGGCAGGACCATTCTTCCTCTGAAATGTTTAGAGTTCTGGCAGTGGCTGGCAATCCATAATGTTCCTTGAACTGTTATATAATTCTATCTCTGCCTTCATCATATAACTTTTACTGTCCCTCTCTTACTTTGTCCAAATTTGCTCTATTTATACAAATATCAGTCTAAATCTGATCAAATCTCACTTTGGTTATGATTTATTCTGATGTAAAATTCCTCCCCAACTGAAGAACATTGAAACCCAGAAACAAGTAATCTGCTTCCAAAACACGATTTCGTGATGGAGCCTAGAACAGGCATTCCCATCCAAGTCAGAAATTGGAAGAAAAAAAAGGGGTCACAGATCTCAAGCAAAAATTCCATTAGATTTCAGGGCTTGGGAGTAGTCTGTGCCCTGATGCTTTGTCCTCTTGGGCTGATGGAGTGGCAGCTAAACCATCTCTGACTACAACAATGTCAGCTCCAATCTCTCCAAACACCTGGGTGGTGGCCATGTCTTTTCTGAACCCAGGGGAAGATATCCCACCTTCTCGGTACATGAGGGTAGGACTGCTCTCTTGACCATAGAAAATACCTTTAGTCCAGATATCTGTGTCCTTGATTCTGTCCTTAGAGTAATTCTTCCTTTATTTCATCCCATCTTTGTACATTTCAATCCAGGCTGGCAGCATTTCTGTTGATACAAAATTCTCAAGAACGTTGTTGGTTTCTGTACAATCCATGGAATTTCATACCATTAGATAGGAGAATACTGTATTTTGTTTAAAATAACAAAAGCATATTGCTGACTTTTTCTGTATCTTTTACTCATTAGTGCTTTCTAAAGACTTTTCATATATAGTAAACTTTTGTAAGTGACCTAAATTACTGTATATATTTTCTACTGTTAACTAGAATAGTAAGTTTTCTTAGATATTTCCTGATCCTGTGTAGGGCAGCTATATTGGTCATGGGATTCAACATGGGTATTACCATGGTGTAAAACACAGAGGCCATTTTATCAGTATCAAAAGAGTGACTAGACTTAGGCTGCACATACATAAAAAATAAAGTCCCATATAACACAACTAACACTGTCAGGTGAGATCCACATGTGGAAAAGTTCTTTTGCCTGCCTTTTGCAGAATTGATCCTGAGGATAGCCTTAGGGATCAGCATGTAAGACAAGAGGACTATTAGAAGAGATGAAACCAGACTAAATGCTGAAAAGATCAGTATTATCAACTCAATATCACGTGTGCTTGAGCACAGTAAACTTAATGGAAGACTGTCACAGTAGAAATGACTTACGACATTACAGCCACAAAAGGATGAAATAATTTTTATGATGGTTAGCAGAGACACAAAGGCACTATAGGAATATGGGTTTGCCATATCCAGCATTGTAGCATCCAGCATTCTTTCTGGGACATCACAATTGTGTAGAGTAGAGGGTTACAGAAGGCCACATAGCAGTTATAAGCCATTGCTGAAAGACGAAAAGTTCACTAATGATGAACATGATGAAGAAAGCTAGCTGTGCAGCACAGCACTTATAGGAGATTGTATTTTGATTCACTATAAAATTCCCCAATATTTTGGGTCCCATAGCTGTTGACTAACCAAGATCAATGAAAGCCAGGTGTCTGAGGAAAAAGTATATGGATGTTTGTAGCCTGGAGTCTGTTTTGGTGAGGAAGATTATGCCCAAGTTGCCCACCACCAAGATCATGTAGATGATGAGGAAGAGCCCAAAGAATGGAGCCTGCAGCTCAGGGATGTCTGTGATCCCAGTCAGAATGAATTTATTCAGTGCTGTTTGATTTTGTGTGTCCATCCAGGCAATTAGGGAAACTTACTGTGGGAAGATATATTAGAATTGCCATCGGATTTCAGTAGGGATCACCTGGTAAAATTTCAGGATACAAAGTCATTATGTATAAAATAATCCATTTAAAAAAACGCTTGGATTAAGTAACTTAAAGTAAGAACCACTTCTATCATTGACAATAGAACCACATTTAGAAGCTATCACAAAATAAGATACATATAGTAGATATTTTATTTCCATGTCACATTCTGGTCATCATTCCAGGATATATACAATTACTTCATGAGTCTATCAGCAATAGCACATTTGATAAGTCTGGGCTACTGAGGAAATCCTGATATTGTTTTGCTTTTTTTTAAAAAATAATTCATATAATTAGTTAAAACATCCAACACTTTCAGAAGGAATCATAATAAAAATAATAGCCTTTTGCTACTTTCCCTTACATTTCAGTCTAAATATCCAAAACAAAGCATTATTAACTCATTTAACAGACTTTTATTTACTTCTTCTCATTCTTAACTCCACGTTTAATTAGTTTTCTCATTCTAGTATGCATTTGATATTTTTAAATTGTATTATCTTTCCATTATTCTTTATGAGTTTTAAACAATGTGTATCGATTTTATATAATGGTAGGTACAACTTTAGCTCATTTGTAGGAGACCCCAAAATACCTACTGTAATGCACTTAATTCACATTATAAATATGTATCAAAAACTTCAATATTTATATATAACCTTCCTGATTTTGCTCTGTAGAATACCAAATAAGCCCTGCAACTGTATTTTATTCATTTTGAGAAAGAACCTTTAGCAGACATTCCCTCATTAGCTTTGACTAAATGATAATATATGAAAAGAACGGTTTAACTTTTCTTATAATTTTACAACATAATTTAAGAAAAATACAAAATAATTAAAATATATTTCTTAATGTACCATCTAAAATTTTCCAGTAAACCACTATGAATATACTTATCCAATTAAGTAAAATGTGCCTCTAAAGCAGGTGGTCTACCTCAAATGCCTCAAGAGCTAGCACATGGTACAGTATCACAATATAAAGTATTATGGTGAGAGTTAAAGCAAAAGTAATAGGCAATATGGGGAGGTGGGTATTTCATGCCTCATACAAAGTACTCAACTTTTACTTGTTAAAATGTACATGGGCAATACATTGAAGAGAATAGAGGGGTTTTGCCATATTTTAAATTTTAATGATATACTTATATCTTTATATCATGTTCAACCAAGTGTACATCTAACATTTTGAAATGACAAATAATAATTTCAGGCTTATATTTTCTCTACCTTTATTTTCCCTACTTTTCCGTTTCAGTTTGCTTTGAAGGTAAGTGCTTCCGAATTTTTCAAGGAAGAGATCATCCATATTTTGTACAAACTTGTCTGGATTATACAAAATGAAGACTACTCTGCAACTCATACTAGGAAGTTTGCATAACCCTGTGTTATGAAAAGGTATAAACATTATTTGTGGCCCACCATTTTATACATACAGATGCAAAAATCCTGAATAACATCAATATATCATTAATATCAACTTGAAAAGTTAACCACTATTCTATTTTCTGTCTCTATAAATTTGCCTATTCTAGATATTTCATATGCAAATAGTCTTAACTGAGTTTAATAAATTGGTCAGATTAAGATCATACTGATCATATTAAAGAGGGAGGAGGAATAAAGTTAGAAAGGAAGGAAGAATCTTGAATGACAATTCTCATGATTGAGGAATGAACAATGGACTAAAGTAGACTTATTATTATTCTATGATAGACATTATTTTTCTAGCAATGGAAAAATTTTTATCATTACTGCAAAGGCAGCGACCACCAGAGATTTTGAGAGGAGGGAGGGGGAAGAATGGGTGTAAAATGGGGGCATTTTGGGGACATTGGAATTGTCCTGCATGACATTGCAATGACGGATACAGGCCACTATACATTTTTTCATAACCTATAAAATTTTGTGCAGAAGAGTGTAAAGTATAATGTAAACTATAGTCCACAGTTAGTAGCAATGCTTCAATATGTGTTCATCAATTGTAACAAATGTGCCACCTTAGTGAAAGATGTTGTCAATGTGAGAAAGTGTGGGAGGAGGAAGGGATGGGGCATATGGGAAACTTCTAAAATTTTTATGTAATATTTATGTAATCTAAAGTTTCTTTAAAAATTAAAAAAATTAAAAAATACATCAGGACTTGGAGTCTTTGGGTGAGTGCATCAAAGAGATATGTATATATACATATTATTTAAAATTATAAAACAAAAATGACAAACACTCATACTCTTCTCATCTATCAAAGCTAACAATGCCATGAGCCCTTATGAATGTACCACTCATTATTGGGTAAAATATATGCATTACCTCAATAAGGAAACACAATAAGGAATCCACAATACAGGGACATGAGTGAATGATATAAATTTGTGATTGAATGTGAAATCACGATTATGCAGCTAGTGATGTTCTTTGAAGGTATTATTGATCTGTTCTACGTCACCATAATTTTATCCCATTATGCCAGATTCTCAAATACATGGACAATATCCTATGGGCTGAACTACACAATTTGCACTGTAGCTGTGTCATTTTACAGGGGGCCTATAGAGAGCTATGAGAAGATCTCATCCATTTCCCATTTCCAAACATAGTTTTCTCTCTTTACTTGTGATATATAAACTTTGTAACATGGAATACACATAAGGGTGAACACTTTCTTTAATGCATATTTGGTGTATTATGAGTGGGGTAAGGGAAGATGCAAGCTTCGAGCTATGGAATATTTAAGACACAGCAAGTTCACCAATACTTAAAGAAGAATATACAACCTGACATAATTCATCTAAGGACAGACCCTCACTGACCCTTTGTACTGATTTTAAACTCAGTTTGGCCCTCATTAGAAATATAGTCAGAGATATTTCCAATCCTTGAATCTCACTGTCCATTTGGAAACACATTCAAATTTATTACAAAAACAGTTGGGTCCTACCAAATATTATTGTGCTCTAATGAGTATATTAGCCTAAACCAAGTATTTACTATTTTATTTTGACTTGGTCATCAATTTACTATTGCAAATATCACTGTTGTACAAACATCTTTCTCTCTACTCTCTATCATATTGGGCCACCTCTGATGTTGCCTGCAGCTGTGTCCAAGCTGCAGCTTCCCCAACTGTCCTTGGGACAATTCCAAGAAGATTTCTTCAGGATATGTCAAAACCTTTCAAGTGATTGAGCCACACATGATTACAGCAGTAATTTGCTCTCTATTGCACACTTTAATATCTTTTCTCCCTTCCCGATCAAACATTTCCCATTCCCCATTTATGCTTCTAGAAATCACCTACCAGTTAAACATCATATTCCAAGTCCTTGTCAAAGGATCTACTCAAGAGGGAATTTAAACTCTGACAATCCCTGTCCCTTTTATGCTATTGGTAAAATGAGAGCACAGATATGGTATAAATGAAACTCTGTAGATGCAATTAATAGAAGGCAATGATAATGGTAATATCATATTACTGAATAATTGGAAGCTATCATCAAAAACATTTATATTTGAAACATAAACTCTTACTTAACATCGATAACCCTGACCTGACCATCACTATCTTTGCTAAGACCACATTCTAGATGAAGTTTCAAAAAGTGCTTACTTTTCTCCCCATCAAAATTTTCATTATTTTGTTTGCCAGTATCAATACAGAAATAACAAAATAGAAACAGATTTCTTGCTTCCTTCAAAGAGCAAAATAGTGGTCTTAAAAATGCCAAGTTATTCCAGAAAACATTGTTATTAAATGAGAATATTAATATGTATGATATAATGTAAAAAGTCTAGCACAGGTACGATTGTCATTTCCATATTTACATTGAAACCATGAGTCAAGAATTGTCACTGGAGCTAATCTGAAAATCATGAAGATTGACATCGTTTACTCACGTCAAAAGAGCAATGTGTTATTGCTTTCCCAAGTGGTAGCTATCCTTACTGAAATCAGAAGAATTTATGTGTCTCTCTCCCTGAGATACAACCTTGGCAGTTTGAATGTAATGTGTTATTATTCCCAAAGCATCAGACCAGGAAACAATGCCTCTGGAAATTTGTTAATTATCCAGGGTACCTTTGATTTCCCTACTGAGAAACATTCTTTTATATGCAATTTCTCTTCCTTCTTGTGGTATTTTGTACAACTCCCTCTCAAACACCTTGACTTATTTGGATTATTTCTTTGAAACACACTTTAATCTCCCCCAAATTATTTCAATATTCAGCATTTTCTGCAATGGCTTCTTCCAAGATTTATGTCTGAGGATGAAGGTAGATTTCTTTAGCATGTCCTATAGTGTTTTTTAAATATTCAAAAATAATACAAATTATGAATATGTATGTTACCCTTACTTTATTTCTTTCTTTTAATCTAACAACTGAATTAAGTTCATCCTATCTTATTTCTGTATCCCAGAATCATCATCAGTCCTCATTCCCAATTCTATTTTTGTTCTCCTTCTTATGTAGGCACCTCTTCAAAGAAGGTTGATATAGGTCCTTAAAGAGGCATACATCTTCATAAAGTAAAAATAGTGTATGTTTTAATGAGCATGCATGTGTTGTAACATACTTCATTTTGAAATATAAGATATTTATTCAATTAGGTTTTTGAGATCTTTTAATTTTACTACATATACACCAATTACTTGCTGCCTTCTCATCACCACTAACATTAAGGTAATATTATTATATTGCTAGAATCTGTTGCTACTGCCACTTAATAAATGCATTTTTTAGTAGCAAACATTTAGTAGTTCCTAATTACTGAATTCTACATATATCACCACAATTAACAACTTTGTGTGTCTCTTTCTGTTAATCCATTATTGAACATCTCTGTGAAATACATCCAAGAGTGGATCCCTGCTTCAGGACAAATACACAAATTTAATTTCTAATGGATCATTTCAATATTCCTTTTTCAATGTACTTTCCAGCATCAATGTACAAGGATTTCAGACTTCTGACATCCTACTTATGAATATGTGCTGCTTATACATATGGTAAGGACTTAGAAAAATAATTTAATCAGATTTTATTTGATAAAACTAAATTGTAAGGAAGCAGATGTGGCTCAAGCAGTTGGGCACTTGCCTAGCACATGAGAGGTCCCAGATTCAGTTCCTCATGCCTCCTGAAGAAGACAAGCAAAACAGCGAGACAACGCTGTCCTCCCACATGGGAGGTCTCAGGTTCTGTTTCCAGTGCCTCCTAAAAAAAAGATGTACAGACACAAAGAGCAAACAACAAACACACATAGAGAGTAGACAGCAAGTGCAAACAACGAGGGTGGGGGAATAAATGAATAAAATAAACCTTCTAAAAAAACCTAAATTGTATTTATCTGCCTTGCTATATTATTATATTTTTAATTTTTAAATTCTGGTCTAAATTTGAAACTCAATTAAGCACAATCCATAGCAACAAATATATTCAGATATATATATTTTTACAGAGACAAATAAACAAAACTTTCATATAGCCTTAATATTTTTGTATTTTTTGGCAGAGATAAGATAGACAATTTAGGATCATGCTACTAAAGTAGTCACTGAAATCACACAGAACTGATGCACATTGTAGAGCAGAGGCAGGCTATCTGATTACCAAATCTTTTGGCATTGCCTTCTGGAAACATCCTCTCTTGAAGTCACCTAAGACAAAGTTGCTAAGTTCTAACCTAACTTCTATGTGGTATCTCAGCATCACACTCACTGTGAGCCATTCATTTAATCATTGCATGTTAGTCCTGAATGGTTTTTGGTTTAGAATTTGTATTTGTCAATTGAGGAACAATAACATGTTGATGAAATGTTGAAACTGCCTGAGGGAAGAAGCAAGAATGAGAAAAGCGATTATAATGGAAGAGAAGACACCCTTACAAAGAACTGTTTGTTGACAACCATGTTGATTATTTTGTGATCAAGAAGCAATATTTTAAGCATGCAAATGTGAACATGAAAATTTCTAACATATTTCATAAAAGGTACTAAATAACATGATATAATCTCATGACTTCATGTCTAAATCAATACTTTTTTTATGATTGAGTAAATATTAACCATTAATATTAGGTCTTTGAATTATATTTTGGAAATTTTGTTTTCTTAAATTATTTTCTTAAAAAAAGTGTCCTTTTCATACTTAATTTTAGTTAACACAAATTCTTCACTACTGCTATATCAGCAAAGCTATTATAGCCCAGAAAATCCTTTTTTCTTGTAAAATGCCTTGATAAGAAATAAAGAGAAAAAACCTATCTGATACAGTAGCTTGGAATAGAAGTTGACAACTGGGATCATAATTTTTGGAAGAACCTCAAGCTATATAGAGTAGTAACTCTATTTGAGAGGAGGAAATAAAATTTTGTGCTTCTTGATGGAGATGTTAGAAAGAAAATGAAGCCTGGAAAATGAGAAAAGTAGAAATATCTATTAGCCATTTAAATGGTATAATATTATGTGAATATAGAAATGAAGGACAACGGTGGAATTCTTTTGTGGGAAAGTCTTTAAATTACTCTTAGAATGAGGTCCAATTTATGATATAAATTTCTACTTTGCTCAGAGGCTTATGGCAGTGCAGACATTTGGAATTAGGATCTGTAAAATTCTG
>JAQZBX010066545.1:0-16092 GCA_029593785.1 Cabassous unicinctus
TCTTAAGCCAGAGAATTTGGCTTTGCTTTCACCAAATAATCTGCCACAAAGGATCTTTTCTTAATTTCAATTCTCAGTCTTCAGTTCAATGATCAGTCTTCAATTCTCATCATGTGTGACTTCCCAGAAACATCAGACACAATGATGCATTCTTTCCTGCTCCACACCCTTTCCTTCCTTGATGCTATTTCCTTCTTGGTCTTCTTTCCTCACTCCTTCTCTCTGTCCCTCTCAACAATGGCTCTGTTACTCAGATCCTCATGTCATCCATATTTACTCCTACTTGCTGCATGATGCCACATGTTCTTATGGCTTTAACCATCATCAATGTCCAGGACACCTAAATCCATATACATCATCTAGACTGCTTCCCTGAGCTTCAGACTGGTCCAATCAATCTACCAAGTCTCCCGGTCTATTTGAATGGGTCATAGGCATCTCCATCTCAATCAGCAAAACAGAATTCAATACTTCTGCCTCAAATCATTTCTATGCTGATATCCTTTATATTAGTGCATACTACAGTGTTGGGGATTGGATCATGCACCCCACAACAGATGTATTCAAGTCTTAATCCACAGTCCTGTTGCAAATAGGACCTTCGCAGAGGTTGTTGTTAGTGAAGGTGTGGGCTCATTTGTGAACAGGATCTTGGAAGAACTTGTTTAGATGAGGCCAAATTGAATCAAGGTGAGCCTATAAAGTGAGGAAATTCAGACGCAATGAGTCATTGGAGGCCAGAAAAAAGAGGAAGCCAGAATTCAGCAGAAACAGGGAGAGAGAGATTGTCATGTGAAGGACTGCATTCCCAGGAATGTTACTGACCCAATGAGAAAGCATGACCTTTCCACCATCTTGATTTTGGACTTCTAGCCTTCCAAACTGTGAGACAATAAATGTTTGCTTTAAAGGCCAGAGCCCTGGGAAGCGGGTGTGGCTCAGTGGATGGAGCCCCCGTTTACCATATGAGAGGCCCCGGGTTCGCTTCCCGGCGCCTCCTTGTGAGGGCAGGCCGGCTCGCGGGGCGCCGTGGGCTGATGCGGCAAGACCTCACAGCAAGGGGGAGATGGGCAGACACAGAGAAGACACGCGGCGAATGGACACAGCAGCACAAGAAGCAAGGGAGGGATAAATAAATAAAATAAATAAATCTTTAAAAAATAAAAAAATAAATAAAAAAATAAAGGCCAGAGCCCATTGCATCGTATTGGTCATGGCAGCTTTGGCAGATCAAGATACTGAGCAAGCAAAAGAGTAATTTAAATCAGTATTAAATTCAATATGAATATCAACCCTGAGGCTTTATATGGCATTCATAATTTAGTTAATGAAGCAGCAAAAAGAAGTATTTATGGAGACTGAACTTCTATGTCATAGTTAATAATAAAAATATCAACAACACTAAGAACAATAACATATTATTTGCAACTTTACATTTTTTTTCTTTCTCATATTTGAATTTTCCTTATCATTACACAAATTAGGAAATTCAGGGCAAGCATGTTGTGAAAGCACCTCAGAATTGCCTTCGGTTGGGAAGACACAAACTGATCTCCATTGTTGGCATTTCTTTTCCAGAATGTTAATAAAGGAAGTTTTATTTAATAACAAAACTCTAATAAATGTGTTCTGTAGTTTAGGGAGTTGAGTATGAAAGGAAATGCTAATGAGAAGCAGTAGATGTTGAGATGAATCTCTCAGAACTTCATCTTTCTTTTCTACGTAGAGATGAATTTTTAATATCATTGTTCCTTTTGAAGAGAGGTTAAATGATGATCATTTCCAAATTTCTACTCATTCAAAACATTCAGACTCTGATAGCCTATTTCAACTATGTTGGTAATAAGTAATAGCTTATCAATGTCCATTTAGGGTTGATAAAGTTGTTTGTGTGGCGATTGCTTCAGATAGACTAGGAAAGGGATGATTCTCTAGGTTAAGTACATTTAGAAATATAGCCCATTGGAGAGCATAGCAAAAATGTGCTCAGTAAAAGCTTCTTTTTTTTTTTTTTTTTCACTTAAAAAATGGACACTGGAGGGCCAAACACATACTCTCACTTCATCCATTTGCCAGAGTGGCTGATTATATTGATTTTTTTTTCTCTACAAATTTCAATCAAAATAATGTGTATTTTTAAAGTGGTACTCTGTAGTTCTGGCACTGTTCTCAGATTCCAAAATCTTCCTTTTATCTCCTTGACATGAGTCAGCTACAGCTATATTAAAACTCAACATTTTAATCTTTCTGAGTTCAATTCTCTTGACGTATTTCTTCTTCCTCTATGCCTGGAGTTCTGACTTCAAAAGAAGCTTTTCATACACCAGAGAGATAAACACCAGGAGAATTGAAGTAAGGATTGGGTCAAATAACATTGGAACCCCTTTCTTCCTGCATTTTGAGATGTGAAATGTGAACCCAAACTAAATGGTAAAAGAGTACAGCTCTTATTATATTCTCTATAGGTTCTACTGGAAGAAATTGTGTCTTAAAAAAAAAAGAGTTCATAAACTGTCTGACTTTGCTGTGATATACAATTTCTTCCGATATCTATGCATTCAGTGGAAAAATCTGCAGATTAAATATTGTAGAATGTAACAGACTGGTGGTTACATTGTCCAGATGCTGCATGAAGAATAAAATCTGGGATATTCAGTGTTTAGGAAGAGTAGATATTTTTAGTTTCTGGGGCTAATGGCCTTTAGAGGAAAGTAGTAAAGGAGAAACCTATTAGTGCAAACAAATGAGGGCATTTTCTGGGTCACTCTCTTTTCCCTTCAAAGTGTGTAGACTTTTTAACATCTGTTCATTCTAGGCTTCCACTGGTTAGAGTCTCTCTTTCAAATCTGTTCTACATAGGCAGTGCATACACACACACAATGGGAAAAAAAATAAAAAATGTCTGGCAATATTTTTCTGCTAACATTACATAGTGCTTGAAACCTTAGGTTGCAACTCCAGATGGAGACTTCAGACATTTCAGCATTAGAGATTTTCTGCTTTCAGGTAAAGGAATTTCACTCTCCCATGAGTTTGCTACAGCAAAAAAAATTTAGATTATTGTAATTTTATTGCAATTAGACTGCTAAGCTGGACCAAATACAAAAAAAAGATAAAGTACAGCTGAAATAGGATAGACAGAAGTGAACCAAGAAGAAAAAAATTCAGGAGCAGATTTTTAATTTTTCAATTTTTTAAATTTTTACTGGGAGGTCCCAGGGATCGAACCCAGGTCCCTCCATATGGGAAACAGATGCCCAACCATTTGAGCCACATCCATCCCTGTAGAAGCAGATTTTCAGGTGTCTGGAATGGTTACTGAACTTTGGGTCTTGTACTCCTTGATCCCACCAACAGGAATTTTTACAGCAAAACTAGAGAACAGGCTTCCTGAAGTTTTGAGAGAAGGAAAACTTACTTAATTAGCCAGACCAGATGACCAGTGTCCTCCCTGATGGCTCCACTGGGGTCATGTTAGCAGACTTGAGTCAAGTGATAATTGCCATCAAAGCAGAATGTGATGCAACACATACATTTGAAGTTTTCAAGTTGAACTCAACTAAAATGATAAGATATTGGGTCATTTGAAGAATGACTAACAAGAATCAAGAATCAATAGTAAGTTTTCATGTACATTTGAATTGCCTTTATATATATATATTTTTTGTCAAGTCCAATACTCATGTCAGCTATGCAGCCTTCTAATTCACCGCTTTTGTTCATAAAAGTAAAAAATTTCATTCAGCCTGCCCACATCCATGGCCTGTGTCTGTGTGAAAAAGTCAGCTTTGGAGTCAGGCAGACCTTGGCTCAAATCCTGTACCTGGACTTTAGCAACGTTTTCAAACTTTCTGTGCTTCTGCTTACTCACTTATGAAAAGGATAAGCTACCAACTTCACCTTTTTTATTTTAAGAATGACAAGGGAGCAAATGGCCTGGAAAATGTTAAATGCTCAATAAATGGAAGCTATTTTTATTACGTGCCTTGTAGCCCTGCTGTTTTTACTATTGTTTTGATAATGGTGGCTCACAGTTTTTCTGTGAATGTCCTTAATCTAACCTAAGCAAATATAAGCTCTCCTCAATATTCTGTGGGATTAGTTGCAATTTTGGATAATGTTCAGGCTTTAACATGTCCTGTGAGAGAAGCTGAGAAGCTAGCCTTCCACAAGGCCAACCTCTTAGGTCTACTTCTCTTGATGGATGTTTCTTTTTCTTTTGTTCATTTGTTTTATAATTCTTCTCTTAAAAATTCACTGAAAGTGGAGCTTTGAAAATTGAGCCCAACTGACTGCTGTCTTTGCTTTAGATATTTGCAGCAAACAAGTGCTTGCATCCAACAGCTCAGGCAGGATTGGTTTCATACACACATATATATATCATGTAGCTGTGGGGGTTGGCAAGTTCAAATTCCACAGGGCAGGTCACAATCTGGAAACTGATGAAGATGAGGCCAAATTCTTCAGGGGAAGTTGACTGGCTGGAAATTCTGGCAAGAATTAATGCTAAAGTTGAGTCCAAATTCCTCTTCTGACCACTGAAATCTTCAGTTCTGGCTTTTAAGATCTCCAACTGATTGGATGAGGAGATATCCACATTGCTGAGGGCAAATCTCTTTTGTTGATTGTAGATCCAATCAACTGAACATAGATGCAAATCCCATCTTGAAATACCATCAGTGAAAGCAGGCCAGTGCTTGAACAAATGACTGGACATTGTAATCTAGCAAATTAGCACATGAAATTAACCATCACAAAAGCCTCCTCCATTCTCCTGTTTCCTTGTCTATAAAGATAAGGATGTCTCAAAGTGAACTGGAGAGGAAAAACATAAGACAAAGCATGCAGAGATTTTATAAGGCATAAAAACACAAGTGCTTCTTAGGAGAGACCAGCCTCCATGCTATTTATCTTTCAGTTATTTATCTTATAGGTCTCTCCCTAGCTAACCTGTAGGCACCTGGACAGTAGAACAGTGTGCTGTGGCTGTGTTTCCAATGAGAAGGACTGAGTTCCTAGATCATAACGGGGTCTCTTTCACTGTCCTGCGTTCTTCTCCAAGGCTGTAATACTCTCTTTCAAGGTTATGCAACTGTACAATAACACAATAACCTGATTCTCAACCCAGGGCTCTTTTCTTTTTTTTTTTATTTATCAGGTGCATTGTATTAAAGAAAAGATTCCCAGTTGCATTAAGTTATGTGAGGCTGGAATGTAGTTTTTGGTGAACTTGAGAAAATTCCCTTAAACTGTCCACAGGACCAGCTGTTTTCTCAGGGTTGTCACGTACAGAGAATGTTCTACTTCCATTCTTGATTTCATTCATTCTTGAAGCATGCACTGGACGTCATGTGTGAAGCCTGTGTAGGATACGGTAGGGAGTACAGAGATGAGTCAGACATGGAATTTGTCCTCAAGGAGCTTGAGGTCTGATGGGGGAAAGAAAAGATGAATGCCAATAGTAAAGCAGGCTATTATCAAGCAGGAACTTGGTTCAGACCCTTCTTTACCCACTCATAATAGCCATCCCATGTCTTAGTTTACTAGGGTTGCCTTTACAAAGAACCACAAACTAGATGGCTTAAAACAACAGACACTTCTTGTCTCATGGTTCTGGAGGACAGAAGTCTAGAATAAGCAGGGCCAAGCTTCCTCTGACATCTCTAAGGAAGAATCTGTCCCATGCCTGTCTCCTGGTTATTGGAAGTTTGCTGGCAATTGTTGGGGTTCAATCTCTGCCTCGGAGATCCCATGGCCTTCTCCTCTCTACTTCTGTCTCTGTGTTCACATTTCTTCTTATAAGAACACCAGTAACAGGGGATCAGGGCTTATCTTAATCTAATTTGGCCTCATTTTAACTAATTCCATCCAAAAGGACCCTATTTCCAAATAAGGTCACATTCAGAGATGCTGGGGCTTAGACCTTCAGCATATCTTTGTGGGGTTTTTTGTGTGTGGGTGCACAATCTAACCCATAGCACCCCAATAAGGGAAGAAGTGCTACTAGTCTCATCAGGAAGAATCTTTTTATTTTTTATTTTTTCTTTATTTTTAAAGAAGCTTTAGATTACATAGATGTTACATGGAAAATATAGGGGATTCCTATATACCCACCTCCTCACCCTCCCATACTTTCCCCCATTAACAACATCTTACATTAGTGTGGTACACTTGTTACAATTGATGAACACATATTGAAGCATTACTGCTAACTTTGGTCTGTAGTTTACATTACGGTTTACACTTTGCATGGCACAATTTTATAGGTTTTGACAAAACGTATAAGGTCTTGCATCCATCATTGCAATGTCATGCAGGATAATTCCAATGTCCCCAAAATGCTCCAGTTTACACCCATTCTTCCCTCTCCCTTCCTTTAGAACCTCTGGTAACCACTGTCTTTATATCAATGTTACAAGTCCTTCCTTTACTAGAATAATCATAAGTCTACTTTGATCCAAGTTGCAATCCCCCCTTATGTTTGTTCATTCCTCGGTCTTGAGGATTTTGGTATGGTGATTCTTCAGGCAGAATCTTAGATAAAGATTATTATACCAGGTCCAAGAGTAGGGAGCATGATGGAAGTCCAGTTCATTTGAACTTGCACTTCCCTCCTTCTGGCCCCCATGTATTGAGCAAACCCACAGGGGACCCAGAAGGTTTGTCATCCACTCCCTCTTCTCTCCATTATATTGACTTCATCTGAAACAACAGGTGGGTAGCCTTTTCCACCTCCCATTTTTCTCAGCTCACTTTCTCTATACTACAGTTCAGAGACTGTGAGCTTTAAGACTTGGGTACTGGAGTGGAAGGAAGCCATGCTGGTTCTTGGGAGTAAGCTGCATACCTTAAGCCAAAGTTTTCAATTTTTCTGTCTTGGATTATCAGACAGTTGTGCTATTAATAAAATAGCACTTTCTCCCCATTCTGCTGGTTCTGGTTCACAACTAGCTCCCTTGGTAATCTTGCGTGAGAGGTGATTACTGGGAGAATTTGGGAATTCCTGCGCTCTAGATACACCAACACTGTAACCTAACCCCATTAGCAGATAAGGCCTCAAAGGGAAATTTGAGCAGCAAGACATTAAAAAGAATCAATTCCTTCTATTTTGCATGGATTTTACAGATTACAAAGCCCACAGAAGAATCAGAAAATTTAAGATTGCTCTATGGAGAGTAGACTATTTTTCAAGTAGTATGCACATGATATGTAATAGTTCCCTTCTCCATAAGTTTGAGTGCAGGTACTGAAACAGTAAATAAAGTTGGAAACCAGTCCATAGTTTTGGAAGAGTCTAGGGTTGGACCCCAAATGAGATTATTTAGTTAATAACAGATATTTACATTCTCATAAAGGGAAAAGCAGTATATTATTTTTGTCCAATTTGTATACCCAAAATGCACCAATACTACAAATAATTAAATGTGATAGTTAAGGGTTTGAGCCATTTCCCCCCTTTGTTTATTCCCAATTTGGATTATCTGCAAACTTGCAGATGATATGACTTTAAGGGCAAAATGAGGCAGAAGTATCATCTTCCCTCGTGTCGCCAGGGAGGGAGCTACTGTTAACTGATGAAGATGTCAAACTGTGCTACAGGAGTGTCAACAACTGCATATTTATCACTGTGCCACCGGCCCTCTCAGACTGAAAAATTTCACTGTTTATTCACAGCAAAGACACTTAATTAATGACTAGGCCTAATCGGGCTGTCTTATTATTTACAGGGACACCAGTTTGGCTTAGCTCAACTGATGTGCAAACAAACCATCCTTGAGGAAGCTATAATTAATAATTCTGAACCAGGCGTTCTGGGAGGCATCGTGATGGAGACCCTGGGTGATTTACAGCATCTCCTCCACCATATTCTCAGGTCCCCTGCATGCAAATAAGTGACCACCTAGCAAATCTTTCTGTTTGAATTGCCCCGGGCCTTGTTTATTACAGAAACACTCTTATCTTTGCATAGGGCTCAATGGAGATGGATGCCTTGAATGGGAAAATTCCTGGTGTGTTTCTTAGTCATGTTACCACTCAAAAGCACGGCCCTAAACACTCTATGAGTTTCACCTATGTTAAAATACCAAGGGGATTCAATCACTTCGGCAAAGAGAAAAATGAAGTCATGATAAATGATGCTCAAATGGGGTTTGCCATCTAGTTGGGAGTCAGATGTTGAAACAAGTCGTTATAATACAAGGCCTATGATGCTAATTGCTAAACTGGAAATAGAAATCCTCATGGGAGAGGAGGAGAGAGAGAGATAAATTGTTGGCAGGGTAGCAACAGTAAGGCCTCTTAGAGAATAGTGGGGTGAGGGTTAAATGGAATACTGAAGGATAAGGAAGCCAATCAGAATGGGTTGAGAGAAAGAAAACTATGAGAACAGCTTAGAGGTACAAAGTCTGCAAAAGAAAGAATCGGGAGAACTTGTCAACTTCTTAGTCAGAGGGGTTATTATCTGGTTATAAAATAGGGTTGGCATACTCAAAATAGAACAGGGGCAATTATACTTTAGAAATTCCTTAGAGGCAGAATCTAGAGATTTGACAAGGGACTGGATGTGGGGTGTGAAGGGAAGAGCAGGAACTTGATTCATTTGGGAAGATGCTCCTTACTGTTGGTCAAAATCGGGTTTCTAAGTTGTTTCTTCTTCCTGCCATTCTAAGAAAATACCGTTTTATTGTCTTCTTGCATCTAGTGTTACTGAGGGTAGTTTGATGTCAAACAGATTTTTGTTCTTTTGTAGGTAGGGGTGTGTGTATGTGTACACATCCATATTTATTTATTCTTTTGAAAACATATATTTTTAATTTCTTGCTGGATGCCTTGAGATTTTTAAAAAATCTTTTTTCTTAAGTTTCACTGTGATCTCTAAGTGCCAGCTTTCCTTATCTACACTGTTTGGAACTCTAAGAGTCTTGAAATCTGAAATTTCATTTGTAATTCTGGGAAAAGGTACAGTTATTATTCTATCATATATTTTCTTCCTCTGCTCTTTGCTTTTCTTCTCAAGCTCCTATTATCTTGATGTGGCACATCTCTTTCCATCTTCCACATGCCTTAGCTTTTCCTTGCATAATTGTCTCTGTATGCTGCATTATGGGACAGCTTCCTCTCTCCTTTTCTAGCTCTCTAAGTTCATTCATGATTCTATACATCTGCTATTTTACCCACCAATGTGTTCTCTAATATATTTTTTTCATACCAAATGTTTTTCCACTTTGTCTCTTGTTCCTGCTTTATAATATGATATCTTCCTTTGTGCCTTTGAGAAAACTCATTATCTTATTTTAAATTCTTGATCTATCCATTTCAGGAATTCTACTTCAGGTGGTGACTAGAGTTCGGTTTGTTGTCTTTTTTTTTTTCACAATAGTTGCAAGAACTCCAACTTTGGCCTGTAAGCTCTGTCCCCTTGGAGGATTCAGCTGCTTCTTTATCATTGTGTATTTGGGAAAGAACAAAATTCCAGTTCCTGGTTCACACTTTTTCTAGCAAGTTTAAAGTGATGGGAGCTTATAGGCTCCTTGGCAGGGAGTTCCAAGCACGCAGAACCAACTTCACACACTTAATTGCTGCCAATTTTCCAAGAAACCTCTCTAGTTAGGTTTTTTTTTTCATAAAAGCTTTGGCGTGCTAGACTTTTATTTTTAAGTTTATGTATATATAAGAGCAGAAATTGTGATACTAACTTATCAATGTTAGTGCTTTTCAGAGGCCAGTCTCACCACCCAGAAAAAGTTGAGGTGCTTAAAGAATTCAGGTTTCCAGGACCTACTCTGAACCTCTAGAAATTTCAAATCAAGGTGGCATCAAAGCGATACTTTCCTCTATGTCTGACTGCAGGTGATCCTTGGTCCTGGTCTCCTCTGTCACATGGCAATGCACATGGTGGCCTCTCCTGATCTCTCCTCTTATCTTATGGATTCCATTGAATTTCAGCTTCTTGCTTTCTGTAGCTTATGCTCTGGGTCTGGATGGGGCGCAATGTTAAAGAGGGTGGTTGAGAAGCTGACATTTGTGCAAAGACTCTAAGGTAGTGAAAGAGGCAGCCATGTGCTTGTTATGATTTTAGCACTTTTATCTGGGGAACTAACATTCCAGTTAGTAGGATGAGCCAGGGACAAAATCCATTGGATGGAAGCAGGACCAGCTATATAATTTGTCAGGCCCAATAAAAAATGAAAATGTGGGGCCCTGTGTTCAAAACTTACCAAGAATTTCAAGATGGTGACAGCATAGCATTATACCAAGCTCTGGGCATGTCTGCATGGGGGTCCCTGTGCCACTGCACAAGGTCACATGTCCACGAAGCCAGCCCTGGGTGGAAGCCTGCTTGTCACGTTGGAAGTACAGCAGAAGAATGAGCAATGGAGAAAATTACAGAAGAATACAGAGAGATACAGAAGAGGTAGGGTGTAAAAGTTCCTTTCTATTCCCTGAATTATATGTTTCCTTTGAATTTATGATTCCTTTATTTTTGGTCTCACATTTTATCTTTATCTGGAGATCCTTGACTATGTACTCATATGCATGCATGAAGGATTACATAGTTAATATATATAAATGATATGAATTTCCTCTGCAGTTCTGTACTTCTGCTTCCCCCAAGGTAGCTCCCTCATATAAGTAAGAATGAAGATCAATACATTGATCTCCTGGAAAGCATGTGAGTAAGGATCTGCCAACTCTTGGAGGAAGTCCATACTTGCCAATGTAAGGAAGGCTTTGCTATGGAACTTGACTATTATTTTGCCTTAAACTCTGTTCTTCATCTTTCCCAGGCCCTTCAAAGCTATCCCCAGACAGAGAGACAACTGTTTTATGGAGCGTGTTTTGGGCCTGGTGTCAAAATCTACTGAAACCAGCTGTTCAATTTACACAAGAAAGAGAAGGATGTTTATGGGAACTGGCCCAACCACTTGGAATGAAGTCACTTTATGAACGGATTTAATGATTTTCAACAGCTCACTCTGCTCTTTATATTGGTTGACTCTGGACTTGGTGTTTTCCTGGAGTTCCCATAGGAAGATCTGTAGGAAGACCTCTGTTTACATTTTCTTCTATTATTCCTTTCTCAATTTGAGCCTGACCATTTTATAATTATTAGGTATTACCCAAACTCATGGTCCATTAATGACATACCTATTTTCCAAAATTTTCTTTTCTTTTTAATATGGGAGGCGGGAGCTCAACCACTTGAGCCACATCGGCTCACAGTCATCAATGTTTTAAATCAGTTTTAGGTATTATGGCTCCACCATGAAGTTTCTCTAACTTATTTTTTTAAAGAGTCATAATTATTGCATCCAGCTGTTCCAGAAATTTAAGGTAATTAGGACCAAGGTGGGGAGAACTATGTCTTTTCAGTCTGGCATACCTTTGATTGTGCATTATTTTAAAACCCTACCATTAACTTCAGCTTTGGAAATAATACACCTTAATTCTGTCTAGATTATAAGAAACTTCCAAACATATTCCTTCACCAGTCATTGAGAAATTCCTAGAAAAATACATTTTTCTCCTTTGAAGGTGTGGTTCACAAACGTTGTCCTCAATATCTGAAACTCTGATAGTTTAAAAAAAAGGAAAAAAATAAGTATAGCAGTAAAGCACCTGAGTCATTTGTATCTAGACCAGATTCCTTTCTTTACAGCATAACCACCTAACACTCACTGGGTATCTTCCCTGCACTCTGGGCTCCCAAAATCTGTTTCCTAAATGTGCTACACTTTCTCTTTTATGGGCTTTCATGCCTCTACTGGCTTTAGAAATTTGAGTTTATAACTGGTATAACTGGTCTCGTAGGCACTTTCATGTCTTGCTCTGATGAGCTCTGACTTGCCCACTGGATGAACCAAATATTTAAATTTTCCTATTCTCATGACCTTCAACGTCGCCCTCTAGCTGAGATGTTTTCCCTCTGATGGAAATCATCTTTCCCTTCCCCCTTATTATCTGAGTGCTCTTCTGAGGGGTATCTGCTTAATTGGCCCCTTCCCACCAGACAAGGCTTCTGTTCTGACCTGCCTTCCCCAAGCACTGTGCTCTCCTAGTAGGAGCTCAGGCCACATTTCATTGTTCCTGACTTATTAGACATCTTTCCTGATAAGCTGTTGGCTTGGCTTTAGTGAAGAAACCTTCCGTGTCTCTCATACTCATTGCTACATTCCTTTGATCCCATCCAGTAACTGACATGTAGTGGGAAATTAAAAAAAAATATATTTGTTGAATCCAGTACTACATTTTGTCCAGGGAAATGGCATGATAAACCTTTAATATGTAAATTCAGTCTGAAAGATTGAGGCTTTTTCAATACCCTTCTCTTCTTTTAATCTCCCCTCACTTCAAGACAAAGTATTTTGATCTTTTTTTTTTTTTTAAATAAGTCTAGTAAAAAGAGTTTATTGAGAAATGAGAGAAAAGAGATAGTACACACCCAGGACATGGGCAAGAGCATGCTACAGGGTGAGACGTGCCATGTTTCATTCTTAACTTTAATAAGTAGTCAAAGCAAACAACTCGTTCTGAAACTATGTATCCAATGGGTTAAAATGAAAAGCTTTCTCAATTAGAGGTGGAGTGGGCATCACCATCCCAGAATCCTCAGGATTGGACAATGAACTATGGACTAGAGTGGACTTACTGGGATTCCACTATAGACTTGTGATTCTAGCAAAGGAAGAAATTACTACATTGATGTGGAGGCAGTGGCCACTGGAGGCTGTGAGGGCAGGGAGAGGGAAAAACAGGTGTAATACAGGGGCTTTTTCAGGACTTGGAAATCGTCCTGCGTGGCATTGCAAAGACAGATATAGGCCTTTTTATATCTTCCCATAACCTGCAGAATTGTGTGGGAGAGAGCGCAAACCACAATGTGAACTGTGGTCCATGCTCAAAGGCAATGCCCCAGGATGCATTTATCAATTGCAATGAAAGTGCCACACTTATGAAAGATGTTGTTTAGGTGGGAGGGTGTGGGAGGTGTGGGAAGTGGGGCATCTGGGAATCCCTATATTTTTTGTGTAACATTTATGTAATCTAAGTATCTTTTAAAAAGTGAAAAAAATATGTTTAAAAAAATGAAAGCCTTTCTGCAGAGTAAATGCTAGTATTTGTTTATCATTCAAAACCATTTCCCCCTCAAAATCACCATACCACATTATGGATTTCCTTTCTACGTGTGTATCTGGCCACGGAGAACATGGAGTTTGGGCTCTAAAAGCAGGAAAACATAAGATTGTATTTTCCTTGCAGTTTCTTAACTTTGATGTTCAGATATATGAATATTTTATTCTACTGAAAAAATATTTTGAAATCCACAGAGTATAATGGATGGATTGTTGCTGGCAGTTTTCAAGTTGATTATCTAGCCTTCTAATTGCAATTATAAAGTTTTCATTTTTGTTATATGTTACAAAAAGTATTGTTTCCTTTGGGATGGACAAATTGAAGAGCAATTACTATATTACAGAAGAAAGCTGCTGGATTAAGGGAAAATTTGTTTGCGATCTTTAGAAAATATCTCCTGTCCAATTTGTTTGCTGGCAGCTGGAGGGTCATTGACAATTCCATGTCCTAATACTGGATTATTGTACTGTACTTGTTCACAGGACTTAAGCTTCATATGTTAGAAACAAGGGTTTGTAATTCTACAAGAGCCATGGAATGCCTCTGTCCTAGACACTTTAACGCCAGAATCTGTACAAATGTCATACTTTTCAATCTCATTCATGAATAAATATATTTCAATTTTAATATGTATATCTACTAGAAAGGGCTCTATATTTAGAGAGAAGACTGTTGACCAAATCATGAGATTTTAGAATTCCATGAGATTACCAAAATAGGGGCCTGTAAATACACAGAGATCCACAGTTATCACGAAACATATCTAGAATTGACTGCTGAACCATTCTAGAATAATAACCAGAAATATGACCTATGGAGTCAAACTATGTTCAAGAAAAATTCTGAAAGGTAAAAGACTGTGAGATGAGAAAGTAGCAATGCTCTCCTGGCTTTAGATATTTGGGTTTATAACTGGTATTGTAGGAATTTTCATATCTTGTTCTGTTGAACCCTGACCGCCCTACTGGATAAACCAAAGATTTAAATGTTTCTATTCTTATGATCTTCATCCTCATGCTCCAAACTGAGCTATTTTCTCTTAGTATATTTTGGATCTGCTCTAACCTAAATCTCTTCCCTAACTCTATTTCCCACATACACTATCTTATCAATTTCTATCCCTCCCTTCACTCTATCCCTCCCTGCACACTCCCTGCAAGATTTAGTGAAGCTGAACAATTCCTTAATCTTGGAATTTACAGTGATCTTTCATAATGTGTTTTTTGTGCACAAACTCTCCCATCATCAGCTTAGATTTCCTTAAAGAGAAAAAGGTCATCGTAGCTCAGTACATTTTCAACTGTTGGGGCGAACAAAGTTAAAGTCAGTTTCTTTTTGCAGGACTTAGCAGAGCCTTTAATATGCTGACGTGCATTGGAATTATCTCAAAGAGATATAAGACGCAATTTTTCCTAATTTTTTTTTTGACCCTGGGACCCTGTTGTGTCGAGACCACTGATTCTCCCCGATGTGCAATCTCCTCTCCCACCTTTGAAACAGGACCTCAGCAAACCAGGTTTCCCAGCTCCATGTGGCCACATAACCCAGTTCAGGCAGAAGAGATAAGCTTAACCTCTGGGAAGTGTCCTACAGGAAATGCGTTTCTCTGAACTTTCCTCCTTTCTGCCAGCAGGCATGTGAATGCAATGGCTAGAATTTAAGAAGTCATTTATAACATGAAGTGAAAGCCATATTCTCAGGATGGTGAGCACAAAGATGGGGAGGGCATTCCCGGGTTGCTTACCTCTAGATTATTTTCTGTAACAGAGAAGTGAACTTTTATCTTGTTTAAGCCACTATTATTTCGGTTTCTAAAAAATACGTGCAGCCAAACCTAATCTGAACGGAAAGTGCCTTCTTTGCCTGGAAAAGCCCTTCCAATTTTTCTAAAACTCACTCACCTTCTATTGTGTATGTAAAGCTTTTGTCTAAATTCAAAGTGAACTGCATGGATCCTTCCTCTGTGATCTCATGGCATTGTATTTCTAGGTTTACTGTATATTTGAATTATATTTTAGTTGTAGACATATCTGCTTCTCTGTCTGAATTTCGAGCCACTAGAGAAGAACTCCTGCATTTATCTGCTCTGCATTCCGCACAGTGCCCTCCACGGAGTGACTGCCCAATCGGGGCTTCCTGAATTGAATGAACAGTGTTAGGGGAGATTGTTCTCATCAAAGGAGTCAAATGGTGGGGAATATTGTTATTGCACAATTTGCAGCAACGGAGTTCAAATTCAAGAAATAGAGGGCTTGTCCAGGAGTTTGTAAACATTTTTTTGAGGATGGGAGGCAGTAAAATCCATGTTGTTCTCATGCAGAAACCTAATACATAAAATGACATTTTATTAGTACACATTAATTTTATTTATAAATTCAAATCATTACATCATTTACACATTCCCTAGAGAGATTAATGAAAATAGTGAGGCATTTTTGGTAGAATACAAGCATTGGAAATTAGGAGTTACTGAGGACAGTGGCGTCTCATTCAGTTCTCCTTTTTCGTTTATTTGCACATTATGGAGAAAATTCCAATTCTCACCAATAAGTAGTTATAAATTATCATACTTTAAAACTATTCACCTCACAATCTCAGGGGGAGGGAATTTTTCTTTCAAATTTAAAGGAGCAAAACCTCATTGAATTTAATCAAGAACATTGCCTTTTAAGGACAATGCATTATTTTATTAAATGCTGCCAATAAAATTATGGCACAAAGCTTTCTTATCACCACATTTTATTTCATACTTATTGCAAATTTTGATTCTGGAGCTTCCTTCACCTTACTAAAAGTCATCAATGGAGAATTTACAGGTAACAATCATATTCCTTCCTCAAATGGTTCTTACATGATTTGTTTTCTAAAATAAAATATTAAAGGGTTGCAGTTGTATAGTAATATAGCACTAGGAATAATCACCAAATCACTACCCAATTTGGAGACTTTATTATTTTA
>JAQZBX010066546.1:0-16111 GCA_029593785.1 Cabassous unicinctus
GCGAATGGACACAGCAAACACAAGCAGCAAGGGGGGGTATAAATAAATAAATAAATAAATCTTTAAGAAAAAAAAAAAACCCAACACTCCTTTATCCAGGAATTTTATTCATTATTCAAGGGGTTATATTTTATAAGTCACTGAGTACTAGCTAAAGCTCCCCCAAGAGTCCTTTCTGAGGAGCAGAAAAAGCTTCAAGAATATGATGGGGTTGGGAAACGGAAGTGGCTCAAATGATTGGGCTCCCATCTACCATATAAAAGGTCCAGTGTTCAATTTGCAGGGCCTCCTGGTGAAAGGCAAGCTGGCCCACGCGGAGCGCTGGCCCACGCAGGAGAGCTGGTGCAGCAAGATGACGCAACAAAAAGAGACACAGAGGAGAGACAATAAAAGATGCAGCAGACCAGGGAGCTGAGGTGGCACAAGAGATTGAGCACCTCTCTCCACTCCGGAAGGTCCCAGGATTGGTTCCCAGTGCTGCCTAAAGAGAAGACAAGCAGATATAGAACAACACAGAGAGAGCAGACAGCGAGTGCAAAACAAGGGTAGGGGGAGACATAAATAAATAAAAATAAATCTTGAAAAAAAAAAAGAATATGATGGGGTTGAGAATCTAGAATTTTAGATTCTAAACTTGGCTCTTCCACCAACTAGATGTAAGGCCTTGGGAAAACTACTTCTTTAAGCTCCACCTTCTTCATCTGTAAAAAGAGCATATGACAGGACAAGCCTCGTAGTGCCGTCACAAGGAGCAAATGAGAATTGAGAAGTAGCACTCTTATGCCTGATACAGAGTACTGTGCAAGGATAATATATATGTAAAACGTTTCCCAATACATTTTGCCTCTGGGAAATCCAGGTGTTTATTTTTCCTACCTGTGATGCTTAGGTTTTCATGTGTCACCTTGGCCAGGTGATGGTGCCCAATTGTTTGGTGAAGCAAGCACTGGCCTAACTTTTACTGTGGACTTAAATCATCAGTAAGTTGACTTCATCTCTGGCATCTACAACCTGACATCTACAATCAACTGGGGAGACTGCCTTCAGCAATGAGAGGCATCTCATCCAATCAGTAGAAGGCTTTAAAAGCAAGCCAGCTTTTCCTGGGGAACTCATTGAAAACCTTCATCGGAGTTCCCAACTTGCAGCCTGCCCTACGGAATGTGGGCTCGTGCATCCCCACAGTCGCATGAGACAATTTTTATAAATTATCATAATATTTACAGCTATCTCCTGTCGGTTCTGTTTCCCTAGAGAACCCTTTCTCTGGAACCTTTCTAATATCAGAGCTAAGCCATGGCCTTATTGTCCCTGGGAAAAGAACTGAAGGTCCCCAGAACTATAAGGTCTGTAGAGTGGGGAATGGTTGATGGGGGGTAATTTTGTTTTTGCCAGTGCATCTACCGACCAGAGCACATAGACAAGCTGCTCAGGTAGGGACCTGCTCAGGTAGGGACCTGCTCAGGTAGGGTCGTGCAGGCCTCCCCACCTCCCCACCTCCTTATAGTCTTTGTGGCCTTGGCAGTATAGCCCGTGGGTGAAGAGCAGAAGGCTGGAGCTAGACTTCTGGGTACAAGTCCCAGCATTGCTTCTCATCTGCTGCGCCATCTTTGGCAAGTTCCTTAACTTCCTTGTTCCTCAGTTTCCCCATTTGAAAATGGGGTGATCATTGTACTCTATAAGGTGAAGATGAAATCAGTATGAGCTCACGAACAGTCATCAGGGCAGTGCCTGGCACCCATGGAAGTGCCAAGGCTGGCACACCCTCTGGATGAGGTCTTCCGTGACCTCTAAAATAACCACCCCTCGCCCAGCACCTTCTGCCTCCCATCACCCTGCCCTTCATTTTTCCACATAGACCTATCACCATCTGAGATGCTATATACTTTACTTATTATCTAACCCTCCCACTAGACTATACGCTCCCTGGAGCATTTTTGTCCATTATTCATTGCTATATTCACCATGCCTAGAATTATTGCCCGGCATGTAGAGAGTCCTCGGGATAAAAAGTCAATGTAGGAACCTTTACTTGCTAGCTGTACAACCTCGGGCTGCATACCCTCCATGTGCCTCAGTTTCCTCATCTGGAAAACGGGGCTGATGCCTCTATCCCCCATATGTTGGTGAGGATTAAGTGAGATAATGTTTGTGAACGTGCCCAATGCAGCTCTTGGTACGGGGTAGATGGAGGCTGGCTGGATATGAGAGGCTCAGTCTCAGCCTGGCTCAGGCAAGGCCGAAATGGTTAATTCCTGACTCCCCTCCCTCCACAAGGCAAGGCTCTGCTGCAGGGCGACTGGCAGCTGTCCAGGTGGAGGATAAATGTCAGAGGTGGGTGCCTGTGGAGCTGGCGTGGTCTTGACCTGGGCAGCTGCAGTCTCTCCCCACCCCCTCCTGCTGAGAGACGCTGCCTGGGCCTGCGGCGTTTGGGAGCGCAGGAGCTGAGCGGTGGGAATCTCTGCCTGCGCGGGTCCCACGCCACATCCTCTGGCCTTGGGGGAGGTAGGCCCAAGGGCTGGACTTGCTTCCAAGCCGTTCCCAGGCGGCCTGTTCTGCTCGCTCAGCTGGGCTGAAGGAGCTGGAGGCTGCAGCACTGCCCTGCCCCAGCCCACGAGGGGGGAAAACGCAGGGGGAAAACGCAGGTCTCAGCTCAGCAAGTCTCAGCTCAGCAACGTCGTCCGAAGCCCGCCTGCCTTCCTGGCCTAGGGGAGGGAGCTTGGACGAAGGCAAATGAGCCTTCTGAGGCCAAGTCACAGAGCGGCCATACCCACCACTAAGAGTTATCCCTCTAACCAGGGTCTTCTCACATCACTCCAACTTCTCACAGTTCTGCAGCTTATCAGCAGCTTCCCCAGAAGTCCATCCCTCCCCATGACCGATCCAAGAGGAGATGGAAACCAATGGATGCAAAGGCTTCGGTAGGGATGGCTAAGATTAAATGAATGAAAGCCTGTGTTTACATCTTGGACACAATCCTGCCAGGCTCTGTGCATTGTAGGGACAGAGCATTGGACAAAGCACTGTCAAGGTGTGGGGGATGGGGCACATCCAGTGAGGTCGGGGAGGGGGCAGCAGGCCACTGTAGAGACCCTTAGAGATGCACAGGGCACAAGAGAGTACAGATGAGGCTTAGGGAAGGAAGGAGGGTGAGAAACTGGGGTGACACCAAGGTGCTTCTGGCAGTCAGTGACTTGGGGGAGATGATGGGAGCTAACGAATGGAGAGATACTATCCCTTACCGTGGGGCTGGCCCCAGCTCTCACCCCCTCAGTCTTCAGGGACTTTACTAGAAAGTAAGCCCTCTGCGGGCAGGGCCATGCTTCTAGCTTCATCCTCAGTGCTCAGAATGATGACTGACACAATAAGTATAACTGAATGCACCAATGAATGCACACCTGCAAGAGCTTTATGCTCCCTGAAGGTAAAATCGCCACTAACTCCGAGCAGCGATTTTTCTCCTTGCTCTTTTCTTATTCAACTGTCATTCACAAAAAATTTCCACAGCCCCATTTCCTCTGGCAAAGTACAAAAGCTTCCCATATTATAACCCTCTAACCAGTGCCAAACAAGATATCGGCCTCCAACACGGGCATCCTCAACAGTGAGGTTCCGTCCATCTCCCAAAGTACCGCCAGTTTCCCTGCATAGAGTCACACTCCTTGGAAACCCTGGGGACCAGCACGAGCATCACACACAACCATGGACATTGACCAAAAAGAACAGGCAGTCGGTGCCAATGTTTGTGCCTCAGCGTGCTTGGCACAAGCAGGGCCGTGCTTGCTATACACAACCAGTCATGGGCACACACACGGGCCCATCTGCACACTCTGTATGGAATGCATAGTCCCCTCCCTGGATTCCTGTCGTGGAGAAGAGAAAAAAGACAGACTGATTAGAATGGGCTGCTCAGGCAGCGCGCCAAGAAGCTGCCCCCTGTGTAAGTGATCTAATACTGACCACTCCTGCTTCCTTCTCAGCGAAAACTTGTAAGGAGCATGGGTTTCCCTCGCATTTCTGGAATTCATTCATTCACTCAGGCAATATTTAACGAGGACCTACTATGTGTTAGGCCCTGTCCCTGGGACCAGGAATGCAAAGTCGCACCTGTCAGAATCTTTGTGTTCTAGAAGCATGTTGTCTAGGGGTTCTTACAGAGGGGTACGTGAACTTGAATTAAAATTTGAAAAAACATTATTCTTGTGGGGACGTGTTGGTGCGGGTGTGATGTATTTATTAAATAATACACAGTATATTTGTGCACTTAGTAAGGGGTCCATGTTTTTCACCTGACTGGCAAAGGGGTCCGTGGAACAAAAAAGGCTAAGAACCCCTGGTCTAGCGAGAGTCAGACGGAACACTGGTTTCCAAACACCGTGCCAAGTGCTACATCAGAGCTAGGTCTGTGCAGGCAGAGATGAGGGAGAACCACCTGCCTGAAACTGGGCCAGAGGGGGGTTAGAGAAACTTTACAGATGTGGTGCTGCTTGAATTGCATCTGGAAGGATGGCCAGGTGTGTACCAGGTATGGACTTTCAGGTGGAGGCAAGAGTTAAGATACAGGCTGTCGCAATGGTCCCTGAAGGTAAAATCACTACTGACTCCAAGGCATCTTTGTTCTCCTTTTATCCCACTGGCATTCACAAAAATTCCCAAAGTTTGGCTTGGCCGGAATACAAGACATCAGACTTGAGCAGGAGTCGGGAAGAGGGGATACCTTCCTTGGATTCTTATTTTCCAAATTCCTCTTTGGCCCATTAAGAGAATCCATTCTCAGAGCAAGGAGGTCAAGGTTAAAGCACAGTTGATACCAAATAAGAGATCCTGTATAGCAGTCCAGGCGTGGGGACCCCAAAGAAAGGAGTTGAGGGGTATCCTCCAGCTGCTGCCTCTGAAGCCAGGTCCCCCCATCCCACCAGACAAAGGACTCGCTCAGTGGACCCCCACATGGAGAGCCAAGGCACGAGGGCCGCCCTTCTCTGGGACCACAGAGCGCCAGTCCATAAGCTCTAAACCAGTAAGACCGCCCCACCTCTGGCGCCTGGACGGGCTGTGCCTTCCCCCTCCTGGGATGTCACTCTTCCAGCCTATGCTGTGAATAAACTCAGCTCCTCCCACAGGAGGCACAGGATGTTGGGAGCGGAGGTGACTATGGTTACTGAGACCAACTGACAGGTGAGGAAGTCGAGGCCCGGGCAGCAAGACCGCTTGCCCTGAGGTACACAGCAAACACTGCCACAACCAGCTCTCGAACCCTGCCTGAATTCTCAGCCCAAAGCTCTTCTTTCCCAATCTAGAAAAGTGTCAGACAAATCCTGGCTTGATTCTCAGTTTCACCTTAAAGAGTTCCTACTGAAGACAGTGCATATAGTGGAAACAACAGGCATGAAAATACAATTTAAAAAAAAAAACATCACAAAAATGTTTTTCTGATGATGATTGCACAACATTGTGATTATACTAAAAGCCATTTTTTTAGACACTTTAGATAGATCATAGGGTACATGAATAAATCTCAATAAAACTGCTTAATAAATAAGTAATTGTGCAAGAATAGCCAGAAATAGCAGCTATGTACAGCAGGGGAAACAGAGAGAGATTGCAAGGTAAAGAATTTTGTTTTTTGTTTATTATTGAAAGAATGAAAATGCTCTAACAATGATTGAAGTGATGAATGCACAACTATATGATTATACCAAATACCATTGATTGTACACTTTGGATGGATTGTATGCTTTATTAATATGTATCAATAAAATTGATTTGTTAAAAAAAAAAAAAAAAACCTTCAAAAATCTAAGCCAAGGTTCATTAGTGACTATTTCCCCTAAATATCTTCAGTCCTGCCAGGACTCAACCTATTCCGCCTCTCTTTTTGGATAATGTTCCCTAATATTCCAGGAACAAATTCACAACCTTCTCCTGGTCTCTGCAGCACATTTTCCCTTTGAAGCCTGGAGAACACTTAGAAACCCCTTTCTTTTTAAATCATGCTGCCCCCAACAGTCATTCTGAAATGTTCAGACTTGCCAGAACAATAATGACCACATATTATTATTATTATTTGCCTACCATTAGTATGCATTCTCACATTTCACATCTAATTTTTTCATGTATTTTCCTTAATTTTTATGTGCAAGTGGTTCTAACATGAAGTAAGGGGAAAAAAATCAGCCTCAGAAGCAGAAAACAAACAAATCAGCCTGGTCTCCAGGGATTTGGAACTTTTGGAGGGCCAGGAGACATTTTGGATATGTTCTCCAGCAAAGAGGAGCTATTGGTCATATCAGCTACATGACCAAACACCTGAAGGTTCTTTTGGAAAAGTAAGAAGAGAAAGAGTTGAGACTCCCAAAAAACCCCAAGGGACTTCCCTCCAGCTTTAGAATGCCACCACGGTGCTCCCTTTTCAATAGACTTGTTTTCCAGAAGTGGCTCCAGCTGCTCACTGAATGTGGCCACTGACACAAGGCGGGGAGCCCTACAATTCCAAGGTGATAAGGGGAAAGCTCTTGAAAATTTAAAAAAAAATCTGATACCAACTCTTGCTGATTTTGAACAGTTACACCAGATGGCCGTACAACCACTTCTTTCTCAGGCCGCCCTGGCCCCCATCAGCTGTTTGCTATAACACCACACCCCTACCCCCATCTTCTAAGGCAGCCAGATACGGAGTTGGCAAGCAGAGAAGCTGGGCCAAGATGGATGTCTGATGGGGACAGAAACCAGATTTCCTGAGCACCTACTATGCACCAGGCACAGTGCATGACTTACCTAATATTTATCAACACACCCACACCTTCCAGAACATACGTGAAATGTGTCATCCCCCTTTCCCAGTAGAAGACAGAGTTTCTCCAAGATCAAATAATTTACCCTGGGCCATTCAGCAGTGGTAGAGCAGGACTCGATGTCTCTCCTACCTCATTCTGCCCAAGAGGCACCAGGACCACTGCATGCAGAGTTCAGGTTGTGAACTGCGAGAACCGCACATCAAGGGGGGGAGGGTGGACGAATCCACCCCCCCCCCAGGGCATGCACACCTGGCTGGCACTCAGGGCAGGCCTCTGTGTGTGTTGGGTCCATCCCACCTGTGCTCCTAGAGGGTTTCTCCTCTTGCCCACCTGTAACTCCCAGAGGCCCAATTACCACCTGCTCAGCGACACCCACGGTAGGGGAGTGGTGGTGGTGAACGCCTGGCTTCTTCTCCCTGGCATCCCAAAGAGTGTCTGAGCAGGTGAGAAGGTAGACATGCAAGTGAGAGCATGACCAGGCTCATGAAAGCGCCCTCCTGTGCTGGGCTGCTTCTACGATGATATGGCTAACTCTGAATTCTCACAGCAGTTCTGCATGGGGGAGCCACAGCTCTGACCAAGCAGGAGGCAGGTTGGCTACCTGGGCCCCACCTGAGGCCACCCCAGATCACCTCTCACCACTCTCCTCCTGGAGCCTGTTCTGGAACCTGGTTGGGGAAGGATGACCAGCAAGTCCCAGGAAAGTCTCTTGGTGTCCCCGCTCCTGCTCTCACCTAGCTGGCCTTACACATAGTCCACCGGTTCAAAGACCACTGCAGGAGGGGGAAGAGGAACAGACATGCTGAGCTCTGGGTCCTGCCAGGAGCTCGCTCCTGAACGATGCTCCCTCCGCGGCACATTCTCTTGTTGAAGAGGCGCCAGCGGGTCCTCTCTGGCTTGCTCGTTCTCCTCTTCCAGCCGGTCCCGCCTGCAGGAGCTGAGCAGCCTCTCATGTGAGCTCGCACAAACTCCTCTTTCCTGAATTTGCAGAGCCATCTCTGTCAGGGATTCGGAGTTTGTTTTCTTAATTAACTGAAAACGCTAACATGGGAGCCCGGGTGCTGGCAGGGGCCTGGCCTTCAGAGACTGCTCGAGAAAATTCTTGCTTTGAAATCTAGATCTGCGTGCCCCACCCCCCTCCACTCATGCCCTGCACGGGATGTCAAAACAAACAGGGGACGCCGGATGGTGGGGGGTGGGGGCAGGGGCAGTCGCAGGTTGCGGGACCAGTGATGGATTTAGCTATGGGACATTTCAGAGCTCAATACATGACAAGGTCCTGATTTCCCAAAATGGCACAGCGAGACCTCCAAAGCCCCCTGCTACGGCACCAGCACACGAGGAAAAGGGAAGAGGTCATAGGAGTTTATGCCAAGAATACTTCCTGAGTGCCTTCTGCCTGGCAGGCACTGCACCAGGGATAAGGGAAGACAGCCAAGTCTTAGTGATCCCTGCCCTTGAGAAGATAAAATTATGAACAAATTATCAAAGGGGACAAACAAAGGATGATTCCTGAGGCTGTACAAAGCGATGGGGTCAAAGAGGAAAGGAGGGACTCACTGTGTAAGGGCTCAAAGGGGGAACATTCGACCTGAAGGAGTCAGTCTTAGGAGTAGACAGGATGCACGGGACGGGAGGCGGTGGAAGGGGATTCCAGACCGAGCAGGATGCACGGGCAAAGGCCAGGAGGCACGGACGAGAGGAGCATGTTCAAGGAAGGGCAGGCAGTGCAGTGAGGCTGGAAAGTGGGGTTTATGGCAGCAGGAGGGGAAGGAATCAGAGTAGAAAATGCAGCTGCACCTGCAGCAGGGGGATAGGCCGATCATACTAAGGACTCAGGCACAGTCAGCAGAAGCTGACTCCATCAGTAACGTAGACAAGGTCTGCAAACTATGGCCCGTGGGCCAAATCTGGCCACTCACTGCCTGTTTTGGTAAATACAGTTTTACTGGCACAGAGCCACGCCCATTCGTTTATCCACTGCCTTTGGCTGCTTCCCTGCTACAGTGGCAGAGTTTAGTAGTTACGGCAGGGACCGCATGGCCAGCAAAGCTGAACCATATATTACCTGGATCTTTACAGAAAAAGTGCGCCAACTTCTAATGCAGAAGGTGGGCAGGGTAGAGAAGACTTTGGAGAAGGAAGACCAGGATGATGGCAAAAACCCGGGTGAGAGGCGATAATCAGAGAGCGAAGATACACTGGAGCATTGCTCAAGAGTAAGTATGACCATAAGCCACCTCATGGCACAAAATCTTAACAGGGAGAGGAGGAAAAAGAGATGGAAGAGGAATAAGAGTCGCTGCAGGTTCTGAGTCTCTTTTCTCCAACCTCCTGCCCTGGCAAGTATCTGATCTAGACACTGTGCTGGTCGCCCAGCCCCATCCAAGGGCCGAGGCTCCAGACCTTCATCAGGTGCCCGGGACGCCCTCGGGGTGGTGGGGCCTGAGTCAGAGGCCCAGCTCCCTACACCAGGATCCCACTACGACCTTCTCACCTAACAGCTGGGCCACCACAGAGGCCGGAAGTTCTGGAATAACCAGAGAACATCCCTCTCTTTGGCAGGAAGTCACATAGTGTTCCAGGGAGATCCCACATAACCCCTTCCAGCCTCAGTGCAAGTTGTCCCATCTGTGAAGGTCCAAAGGTCAGAAAGCAGAGAGATGCTGGGTTGAAAGCAGGTTCCTGGCTCCTGACTTGGGGGCCTTCCTCTCTGAGTCTCTGGACTGGGACATCCTGGGCTTGGAGACCAGGAGACTGGACAATTAGAACTCCCAAGTCATTATGACCCAGTTGAGTCCAGTTCACTCTGCCCCAAGGAGAGGGGGATGTGGAACCATTTCCTCTGCTTGGGACATCCTTACTGGACCTCTCCCTCCTTACAGTAGAATCAATGTAGCCTTTCTTAATTTTTAGCACTTTGGGGCTTCCAAGAATACAATGTAGAAAAAAAAACCCAGTTAAGAAACAAAGCATTAAAAGTTAAACACTATCATTTTTGGAGACCACTTGGTGCCAAGTTGCACAGAAACATAAATTTGGGAATTAAATCTCATGCCAGTAGTAAGTTATACAGTTATTCAGATGACTCAGAATGGATGTATTCAATTTTTAGATTATTAAAATGAACATTTCTCAAGGAAAAGAACATTCTCAAGCAGAGCTGTCAGACCTTGGGAAAAACTTTCACACACTCACACACACACCTCATCCCCAAGGGTCTCTGAGTCCCAAGTTGAAAGACAGTGGCACAGGCTGGGGAGTTAGATTAGACTGGATTTTTCTTTTCTCTTAAGCCTTTTATTTTGAAATATTTTCAAATTTACAGGACAATTGCAAAAATACAACAAAACCCATACGGAGAACTCTAACATTACCTCCCTCTCCCAGATATCCAGGGCCACCAATTTTAACATGTTTTGGCCCGAGCTCTTCAGTCTTATTCCCTGCTATATCTTCAGTACCCACATGTTATCTCGCCCAAAGTAAGGCACCAGTTTGACTTTGTTGGACAAAATAATGAATGAATGAATGAATGAACGAACGAACAAACAAACGAAACTGCTCTGCAATTTGCCAGTTCTGTGCTCTTAGGCATGGTTCTTAACCTATCTCAGCCTCAGTTTCTTCATGTGGAAAATCTACTAAATTATTCCTAATTCAAAGAATGACTGAGAGAGAAATTTAAGATGATATCCTCAAAGCCTGTGGGGCAGCAACCGGCGTATTAAAGATACAAGATAAATGGTAACAGTTATTGTTACTTTTCAGACAGCTTTCATTCCAAACCTAAAACGTCTTTCCAGATCTTCACACCCTCCCAGTTCCATCGTGGCATAGTCTCGTTTTGCCTCCTAATCTGGTTTTTTTGTTTCTATAACTCCCCAGCACGGAGCCTGGCACAAGGAAGTGCACAGGAAAGATCTAGCAAAGCGGATTTTAGCAGAGAGCTACACAGACCTGGAGCCCCTGGCCTGGGTGGGAAATTGCTGGGGCCTGAGGTCACTACTATGCCCTGCCCTGCCCACAGGACACCATTCCTTGGACACAAATTCCAGCCCTCCAAACTCTACTTGAAAATTGAAGGTCAGGGCCTTACCTGTGTCCACGCCATAGGAACTGGGGCTGAGGGATCATCTGCTCTGCAGTGTGAGGGGTGATGGCCCACTCCCATCGCCGTGATGCACTGGGCCTCTCCCCCCATCACTTCTCACCCCAAGCTCTGCACAGCTCAAGCCTCCCCCAGGCAGTATTCCCAGGATTCAGCACCAACAGGCCCTCTATTCTTCTCTGCCCTCGGCAGGCTTGCCTCCTCCCACTGCCACACTGAGTGCTTCCCAGGGGCAGCCACCCCCAGTCCAAGGGGCAAGGCCTGGGGAACAAGCCTGGGGCCTCGTCTGTTCCCTCACCCTGGAGAAGAGGAATTGGCCTGAGTCCTCTCCTGAGATATAATCCCAGGGTCACTCTCTTCACCCTCAGGCAGCAAACGTCATTTGGCCTCCGGCATCTTCACAAATAGCCCTCACTGACCACACTTTGTTTTCTCCAAATGAGGGAGGAATCTGGCATGTTCCCTTCCCTGATCTTCAATCCTTCGACCAGACCTCTGGCTCCAGGTATTTCCAGATGTCAGCCCTCAGCCCTCTGCCTTGAGGTTGACAACCACCGGGAGGAGGGGGTCAGGGGACTATCCATAAATGAATCTCTGTTCCCCAAAATCCAAGGCTCTCCACTCACTGGGCATCCCAACCCCACCTCGGTCTCCTCCTTCCCGCATTTGCCCATCAGGCTCCATCCAGCAAGAATAACCAGAACTCAACCCAAAATCTGAACTCTGCAATTCAAACAGGAGGTACAAGGCGGGTTTCTTTCCCTTACCAAGTTTATCCAGCTATTTTCCAACTTTCTTTTTAGGGATCCTGAGCTCAGTCCTCAAGAATGATCCTCTTATGTCCCAGAGCCTGGGCTGGGCGGGTGGGAGCCCAGGGCCGCAGACTGGGGCTGCAGGCAGAGAGTCCTTCCACGGGCATGGATTCAAGGGGGCGGCATGGATTCCTGGGGGTGGCATGGATTCCTGGGGGCGGCATGGATTCCTGGGGGCGTGCACTTGATTAGAAGCAGCCCCCCTCCACTAGCGGCCCCAGCCCGTAAATCCAGCCCAGGAGGGTTCCAGCTGCAGCCCAGGGCAGCTCGCTGCAGGGGAGGCTGTGGCTGCCTTTCTTAAAGGGACAGCCTGCCCCAAGGGCGGAACCAGCATTCCCAGGGAAAAGCTCAGAACAAGCACTAAGACCCTGGCTTCGCTTCCTTAATCTTGAGGACTGACTCAGGATCTACTCCCCTGATGTGTGGAACACTGGGGCAGAAATCCCCTTCTCCTGGGGAAGTTTTCCTCTTGCAGCTCCTCCAGCAGGGCTGGACTCACCCAGAGGGCAGTACAATAACCAGTGACAATTATTAAGCACTTACTGCATGCAGAGCACTTTCCTAAGTGTTTTTACCCGACTTCATCTTGTCCTTTCTTCAACTTTAGGACATAGGTATTCTCATTATTATTATTGTGGCTAATGTTGTTGTTATGCCCATTTTACAGATGAAAAACCTGAGGCTTAAAATGATGAAGTAAATTGCCAAGGTCTCACAGCTAATGAGTGGAAAAGTTAGGATCTCAACATAAATGGTTCTGCTGGAGCTTAACCACTAAGGTTTTCCTAGAAAGGTTTAGGGAAACCTCCCAATATCAATCTGCAATGGCAGCTGGAACAATTCCTGGGACAAGTTTCTGTAGAAAAGGCAACACACCCTCAAGACACTTACTAGAAGGAAATATACCCCCCAAAGACTAACACTAAACTAACTTGTCTGGGGGGAGGGGGTTGAAATTACTTGTGCTTTTCTTAAATCTTTATAGAAATCTATATTTCTGTTTTTCACATTTTCCAAAAGAAATAGTTACCCCTTTTATAAAGAGAAAAAACTTAAGTTTCTACTGTCTCCTACTCAAATACTTTAAAAAGGCCAAGACTAGAGCAGGAAGATTTGTGTATTATACATGGAAATTCTAAGAGTAAGGAAAATAACTAACAGGTCTCACAGCTATACTGTGATTAAATCTATGTGAGTTGAGCTTTGTCTATTATACAGTAAATCTACAGGCAGATTTTAAATAAAATTTAAAATAGCTTTTTCTTTCCAACAAAATTGAAAGACAATGTTTTCAAAGACTGCTGATTTAAAAATAAAAAAACAGAAAAACTACCCTTCACAGTTAAGTCCAAATGCCTCATATATTAGTCAAGCCCCTTCCTAATTTTATCACCAACTACCCTCTCCAGCTTCCCTTCACTTTGTCCCACCCACCCCACCCAGCAGCCACACCAGACTACCAGAGGTTTCCATAAGCCTTTCCAGCACTCTTGACATTTGCTCACGCATTGCCTTCTGCCTGGGATGCCCTATCTCGCTTCCTATGAAATCTATGGCATCCTTCAAGACCCAGCTGGATTGCCACTGCTCCTATGTAGCCTTTCTGCCCCCACAGGCAGAGCTGATTGCACCCTTCTCTGAGCTCCCACAAGCTTTGCCCATCCAGAGCATGCTACTAGAGCTGGTATCACACTATATTCTAATCAATTTAGTGCCTTCAGTCACTTTTCTATTCCCAGCACCTAGCACCAAAAATATTTATGGAATAAGGCGGCGTATGATAATGATAATAATTATTGTTCAAAGAGCACGCATAGTTTTCCTGGCTCTTCAGTGTCAAATGTGAGTACTGGAGGGAGGCGAGTAGTGGCTTGGGGCCCTGGAAGCTCTGCCCTTTGGAAACTAGATGCAGATGGCCTTGGAAGGGCTGGACGGCCCCCCCCCCCGACCCCATTTCCAGCTGGGCCAGACCATTCCCATTTCTTGCCCCTGCCTTTTGCATGCCTCCCAGTGTTTTAGCCCAACATACCCCTGTCCTCAGCTTCCCCTCCAACCAGGCAGGGGACCAGAGGGCCAATGGGCACTGAGAGGACATTTCCCAGCTGGTGTGTATCACACAATCTCTCCACGCTGGTGAGCTCAGCATGGCCAGGGATCTAATGAGGCCATAGATTTGAGTTAGAACCCCACGATCCTGCCAGGTTCATGGAGCAAATCCCTGTCACACAGCTCCATCTGACCCAATCCGGCATCCAGTCCACAAACGCTGTCCCTGGGGGTGGCTGGGAGAGGTGCACAGAATGTCAGATCCAGAAGAAACCTGAGAGGCCACATTGCTCAATCCCCCTCCAGACAGCCGGAAAAATTAGGACCCAGATGGAGGGACTTGTCAGAACCACAGTGTGAGATGGTGGGAAAATGAAGACTGACTCCCGCCCTTTCCAATGAATCTGTTACAAGCAAGACAAAGGCAACTTAAAGAGTTTGTACTAAAAGGAAGTAAAAGAGACCAAATTATTTTGCAGGGCATTCTAAAGCTATACAACATCAAATGATTCTTGAATGCAAAAGCACACACAGAGTAAAACATAATAAAGAAAACAAACGTATGCAGGGGAAGCTGTTCAGTATCACTCTTGAAATTTCATCACTCCTGGAAGCAAGGCTATGTCATAACACCTCCATGACCTGAATAAAAGGGACATGTGGGTCCCAGTCCAAGCCCATTTCTGCATTGACTTAGCAAAATGCATTGAAATGGGACTATCACAGATTGATACTTTCTTTCATCCTTGGGTAAAATGATTGACAGAAGGGATAGTTATGTGTGCTTACTCATATATTTTTGGTGCCCACCCCCTCCCACGCCACGTCCCCACTCCAGGCACAGAGCAGATTGCATTTCCTGGCCACTTGTGTTTGGGTGGCACCAAGTGACTAATTCTGGAGCCCATGAATAGAGTAGGCGTTGCATGTTCTTCTTGGTCTGGATAATTTACTTGCTGGAACCAGAGTCTCGTTCCCTTTGGCACAGCAATTGTTAACATCTAAGGTGGTACCTATTCTGCCAGCCTGGGTCCTCAAGTGACTATAATAGATCTGCTATGGACAAGCAGCATGAGTAACAAATAAACCTCAGTTGTTTTAAGTCACTGAAACTTGGAGAGTGTTTGTTACCTCGACATAACCTGACTTATACTGACAAAGCCTGGCTGTTGGTCTTAGATTTGAGATGCTAGAGGGTGAGGAGAGAAGCCAGGAAATTAATGGAACCATAAAAGGAATTTTATCCTGGCCTCTCATTGAGAGCCCCAGGCACGTCTCTTCCTCCAGCTGTGCAGCTCACCCTGTTGTCTGACTCGGGATTCTGGGGCGGCTTAAGTGAAGAATCTAACCACAGTTGTGTAAATGCATCAAAGATACAATCTCACTGGTGAAAGAAACTTCCCTAGAAAATGTTCAGAGTTTCTCTGAGGAATCTGACCCTGGGCCTGGAATGGGCAGCTTTCCAAAGAACAAAAGTTTCCACTACAGCAACAAGAATGTTAAATATGGTTTTGTTTTGTTTTTTAATTTTCAGTAAGAAAATGAGAGCATGGGTATTTATAAGCCAAAACCCAAAGACCAGTCTTGGGCTCCTGTGATGTTTTCTGCTGGAAGAGGAGAGTCAAGAGGATTAGATAGGGTACTGGAAACGGAGCTGGATGTCCTTGGCTCAAGTGCAGATGGGTGAAGTGTGGAGATGGAGGAAATGTAATTTACACAGTGTTGATGATTCGCCTTTGAAATCAAGGGTGACCCAGAGGCTGCTGGAACTCTATATCCTTCTTCTCAATGGATAAATTCAGTCCTCGACCTTTAATACTCTGCAGGAACAGACTGGGACAGAATAAGATGTAATGCATTTAAACTATTACAGAAAGAATTTAGTTTAGTCCAGCGGTTCTCAACAGGAGTGGTTGCGCATCCCCGCAGGAGATGTTTGGTAATGTTCAGAGATGTGCGTGTCATGACAGGGGGCTGCTACCGGCATCCGGTGGGTAGAGGCCAGGGATGCTGCCAAACAGCCTGCAATGCACAGAACGGTCCCCACAACAAAGAATTATCTGGTGCAGTGCTGAGGTTGAGAAACGCCGACGTAGACGAAATCCTCAGTTGTGAGGATGTGAAGAGCTAGAAGAGAGGACTAGAAAGCACATTTGCAGAGCAACATGCTCCAATGGAAAAGCAGATGCAGACAGAGAGGTTTAGTTACACAGATAAACCCAGACTGACACGAAAGCGTTCTGAGAGGTAACATAGTCTACAGCAGTAGGGAAAGCAGTCTCATGGCTGCTCTCTTCTGCCTGGTCAGGAATGACACAGCGTGAGAATCAGAGTAGAAGTCCCAGTAC
>JAQZBX010066547.1:0-16091 GCA_029593785.1 Cabassous unicinctus
ACTATAATTTTATGATAAGACATAATATATAATAAGCAAATCCTACACCCCGTTAGTCTCTTATTTTTCCAGAATTGTCTTGGCTCTTCTTGGCTGTTTGATCTTCCATATAAATTTTAAAATTAGGTTGAAAATTCCATAAAAATATTTTTGGAATATTGATTGGAATAGCACTGGATATATAGACTATAGAATAACTTGGAGAACAATGGCCCTTTTGAAATGGTATGAACAGAGTGCATTTACCTGAGGTCTTCTTTCATGCCCTTTGAGATGTGGTATATTCTCCATGGATGATCTTGCCAGTTTTCACTGCTGTTCTATCAGACCTTTGCCTGGTTGCCTTAGTAAATGTTCATTTCTCTACTTAATGTCATCTCCATAGATGACATTTTCTCTATTTTTATCTTCTTCATAACTTTGTGTCTGAAATTATCTTAATAATTTGTTGTTTTATTGGTTGTTGTCCTTCCAATGAAAAAAATGTACTCTGGTGGTAGAAGTTCTGTTGCATTTATTGCTGTATCCAGTCTGATGTTTTTATAATACTTATTGGTAAAACTTTTAAGTTGTTTGTTCTTAGTCTTTGATAACCCTCCCCGCAAAAGGAAGAGCCCAATTCTCCTTCCCTCGCGTGTGAGCAGGACTTAGTGACTCACTTCCAATGAATAGAATATGGCAGATTTGATGGTGTCTTTCATAAAAGATTTTGTAGCTTCCTCCTTGTCTTTCTTGGGTTAGTGGTTCTGGGCCAGCTCCCACGTTGTTCTGACACTTAAGCAGCCCTATGAAGAGCCTTACCTTGTGAGGAATCAAGGCCTCCTGCAAACAGTCATAAAGGAAATTTTTCCAATAGTTAGATGAATGATTCACCTTTCAAGTGGATCCTCTAGTCCACACAAAACTTCAGATGATTGCTGCCCCAGCCAACATCTCAACTGCTCGAGATTCTCTCTAACAGAACCAGTAGTCGAGCTCCAGCAAAATTCCTCACCACAGAAACTGTGAGATAAAAAACATTTCTTGTTTTATGTGGTTATGTTTTAGAGTAATTTATTACACAGAGATAGTTAGCAATACACTTTGAGGAGAAAATACATTTTGAGTTGGTTCTTGAAAGACCAGAAGTTTACTTCTTTTTAAAGTAAAGAAATGGAGGAAGGCATTCTAAGCATAGTGGATGGTGTGGCAGTTTGCAATTATTTTATGAATACCAAAAAGAGAAAGATTATGTTTGTAAACTTATCTATTCCTCTGGTCTGATATCCTTTGATTCATTAAATTCAGCTGAGGGGCTTTAATTAGATTACCTGTTAAGGTTGTTGTAGGGCTTTTTCTTGGACTACATTAGTGAGGTGTGCCTCAGCTTTAGTCCCTGTGCCCTTACTGGGTCTGATATAAATGGACTCACACTGAGGACCTAGAAAGAAAAAAAGAGAATTGCCCTGTGAAAGATGACTCCAGTTTTGCCCATAACTGAGCTGCAAGGACAAAGTCCTAAGGGACAAGCCCTATGCTAGGAGAGAGAGCACTACAGGATCACTTAAGCATGAAGCCCCAAGAGGCTGGGTCCATGGAACAGCTAAGGAGGAGATGGTGAACCCAGAGGGGAAAGAGAAACCTGGGCAGACATTGGCGGCCATCTTGCTTCACCATGTGGCAACACACTGGGATCAAGAGCAGCTAATTTTTGTGAGAAGGCATGTCTGCTGATGCCTCTATTTGGACATTTCATGGCCTTGGAGCTGTAAGCTTTTACCCCCAAATAAATTGACACTATAAAAGCCAGTAGATTTCTGGTACTTTGTATCAGCACACCTTTGGCAAACTAAAACAGATGGCATGTGTAAAATCACAAAAGAATCCTGATGTATTCAGGAATAATTTCCAAAAGTCTATTGAGTTCAATGTGACTAGAGCATACTGTACACAGTGGAGAGTTGCATGAGCTGAAATTAAAGCTTGCAAAGGATCTTTCTGCAACGCTAGTAAGTTTATTTTGTCTTACAGGTCATGGAAATGCAACAAAAGATTTTAATCAAGGTATGACATGATGAGATTTGGATTGGAGAACAATAAACCTTGCAGAACAGCCTGAAAGGGATAGATAGTAAAGAGACTGAAAATGAGGCTCTTATGTGAGCAATGATGAATTGGGTCTGTTTTAGTTTGCCAGGCTGCCAAAATGCAATATACCAGGAATGGGTTGGCTCTTACAATAGGGATGTATTAGTTTACAAACTTACAAGTTCTGAGGCTGTAAGAATGTCCAAATCAAGGCATTATCAAGGCCATGCTTTCTTCCCAAAGACCAGCTGCCGGTGATCCTGGACTCTTCTGTCACATGGCAAGGCACATGGTGGCATCTGCTGGTCTCTCCCTCCTCTTCTGGGTTTCAATGCTTTCAGCTTATTGTTTCCATAGCTTTTTCTCTCTTTGAATTTTATTCTTTTATAAAGGACTCCAGTAAGAGGATTAAGACTCACCCTCAATGAGGTAGGTCCCATCTTAAGTTAAGATCTTATTCACCAAAAGATCCTACTTACGATTGGTCCACACCCACAAGAAGGGATTAACTTTAAGAACATACTTTCTGGGGTCCATACAGATTCAGACCATCACAGGATCTCAGTAACAAAAATATAGAAGAAGCATAATTCAAAATAATTTTGAGGTTGGTTCAATAGGAATTAAAGTCTGAGAGTCAAATTACACAATTGAATCAAATAAAATTGGTTAAATACTTCTGACAAAGGTTGATACTGTACAGCATATGGTAGTTTGCATTAATTTATTTCAATGAATTAGTATGATTTTGTGAAGAAAAGGAAAATTGGGGGAGATGCTGAGCATTATATTTAGACAGTAATATTAAATTCTATACTTGCATTAATACTTAATAAGCCATCAAAAAGATTTTCAGCATAACCCCTCTAATACTGGTCAGTATGGTGAGAAGTTCTGTTACTTAGAATGTGAGTGTCAGTGAGAAAGTTGGTACAAGTTGTTCTCTGAGATAACAAAACATGAAAGAGAATGCTCAGGAAACATTTGTTTCAATCTCCATCAGGAACAGTGGGAATGTTCTGCTGAATATTTTGTTTGTGTCTGTTCTCTCAGGAGTCCACCTTTAAACAATCTTGCAGAAAAGAAAAGTATTTTCAGGAGTTCATTTCACAAGTTCCAAATGGGGGAAGGCGTGGGTGGAGTAGGATCAATCAGGCTCATACGACCTACACCCCCTTTCCCTATTCCCCATTAGGTCCTAAGACTCCAAGAGCACATCAGACTCCTGAGGTGAGTGGATTGGGATGGGACGTAGTTTTAAAAATCTCCCTTGGTGATTCCAACATGCTTTCTCTCATCTTCTATCTTTACCTCCCTATTCCATCTTGAAAACTGTGCAAACAGTTAAGCACACAAACTCTTCTGTGCTGAAAAATGTATGCAGTTAAAATCTTTAGGAATTAGAGATGCTTAGTTACATTCAGATTTATTTTGCTATTTCACAGATTTATGCTGTGAAAAGATGCTTCATAGGAAAATATAGTACATAGTGCACCTGAATATATGTGTGTCACAGATTTTCACTGGGCCAAATAGCTGCTCATGAGGGTTTATATTTCTTTAGGAATATAGCAAGAGAATGGGCAAGTGTGTATGTTTTGGTTGTCCTAGGAAACCTGAATGTGGGCTTCCCCTAAAACCATTTTGGCCTCACTGAGGCAGTGCAGAACTGAATGATTTGGATTCCAAACATACCGACTCGTTCAGCTAAGTGAGACATATTAGTCATTAACTTGCATGCTTTGCATTTATAGACTTAGCCTAGTAGTTTTAGATGCCAGCTGTAGTTATGCTAACATTTTTCCTTATTCCATTAATTGTATTTGATAAGATTCTGTCTTGTATACAGTATATCTTATCACCGAGGGCTGTTGCTTTTAATATGCAAACCTAAGATACTTTCACCTTACCATTTGTTTTAGCGTCCTAGGCTGCTCAAAGCAGATAACCATGAAATGGGTAGGCTTTAAATGCTGGGAATTTATTAGCTTACAGTTTAAGGCCATGAGAATGTCCAAATGAAGGCATCATCAAAGCAATGTTTGCTTCTGGAAGATGGGGAGCCAGTGATCCTTGGCTCCCTGTCACACGGCAAGGCACACGACAGTGTCTGTTAGTCTCTCCCTTCTCTTCAAAGCTTCGTTGCTTTCAGCTTCTTGCTTCTGTGTGTTTCTCTCTCTTTGTCTGAATTTCATTTTTTTTATAAAGGACTGCAGTACTGGGATTAAGACCCATCATGGTTGAGGTGGGTCACACCTTAACTGAAGTAGTCTCATCAAAGTGTCCTACTTACAATGGGTTCACATTCACAGAAATGGATTAGATTTTAAAACATGTTTTTTCTGGTTATGCACAGCTTCAAACACCACACCATTTTTTTTAACACAACAAAATTGATTTTGTGTACTTCTTGCCTATATTGCCTTCAAATGAACAAATGACATTTAAGTATTTTGATATGACTTACAGAGAAAAAGTAGAAAAGTTAGTCAGTTTTGTTGTTTCTGTGTGGTTTTGTTTTCCATAGATGCACATTACCAGTGGATCTGGTCATAACCCTATGCATCTTTTATGTACATAAAATTAAACACTAGCCTGTGATGTGCTGTTATTATTTAAGACCCACATCTTTTTATACCATGCTTTTTATAAGACAAGGAATGAAAAGTCTCAAGAATACACCTGTTCTAACTCAGCAAAGACTGCTTAAATAACAATGCCCAACGTTTACATAGAGATAAGTACCTTTGTAGTAAATGGATTGAAATGGTATAGAATTCAAAGAAGTGAGAAAAATTTGAAGTTGTATTAGTACAGTGAGGCTAGGCTAGGCTTCAGTAACAAACACACCCAGAAACCTCAGTGTGTTAATACCTAAAAGCCTTCAGCATATCTGACAGGTCTCCAGGTCAGCTTACTTTAAGCAATGACTCAGGGATCCAGGCTGTTTCATCTTGACTTTGTCCTTTCAACACTAGTCTTCTCTACTTAGTGATGCAAGGATGAAAATCTGTGGAGAATGCCTCTGGGAGATTTTCATGGCCTCAGCTTGGAAGCGACACATTATTTCTGTACATAATTCGTGGGTCTGAGCTAGTAATATGGCCCCACACATCTCCAGGAGGCCTGTAGTACACGGATACTAGGTGGGAATTGCAAGTGTGTGCCACAGTTCCAATATCATTATGACATAAAATCAATAAAGACATAAAATCATGAAATATTTGTGAGCATCAAAAGATTAGTTTTGTTAGTTTTCCTTTTGTCTTAATATATATTTAAATATGATGGTGACATATAAACATAAATAATGAGGGCTACCTGGTTAAAAGTGTTGGTTGTTTCTGTGAGATTTAATTTTTTTGAGTTCTCACATCTCTTGGGACCTTTTTTTAAATATGCTTTTTAAATTATTTTGTGAAAGATGCTTAGATAACATAAATGTTACATAAAAAGTATAGGGGATTCCCATATGCCTGGCTCCCCACACCTCCCACATTTTCCCACATTAACAACATCCTTCATTAGTGTGGTACATTTGTTACAATTGATGAACACATGTTGGAGCAGTGTCACTAAGCATGGATTATAGTTTACATTGTAGTTTACACCCTCTCCCACACAATTTTGTAAGTTATGACAAGATTAATAATGTCCTGTATCTGTCATGGCAATGCCATTCAGGACAATTCTGCTGGGACCTTTTATGTCCTTTGATTTCTGGTTGACATGCATCTAGATAATCAGTATTTTAAAAATGACATATAGCCCCCTACTCTATTTACCATATCCACATGGTGGAAGAACACTTATTAGCATTTTCAGATATTTTTATCTTAAAGAGGAAAGTCTTTTTGATATCTAATGGAAAGAGGTAACTTTTGCAAAGTCACAAGAAATAAGAGGAATATTATATATATGTATATATCTGATATATCTGATAAGGGCTTAATATCAGAACACATAAGAAATCCTGCAACTCAACAATGAAAAGACAAACAACCCAATTAAAAATGGGCAATAGACTTGAATAGACATTTCTCCAAGGAGGATATGGTTAAACAGCACAAGAAAAGATGCTCAACATTGCTAGCTATTAGGGAAATGCAAATCACAACCACAATGAGATATCATTTCACACCCACTAGAATGGCTACTATTAAAAAACCCACAGAATATAACATTGTTGGAAAGGATGTGGAGAAATAGAAACATTCATTCATTGCTGGTGGGAGTGTAGCCACTGTGGAAGACAGTTTGGCAGTTCCTCAGAAAGCTAAGTATAGAATTACCATGTGACTCAGCAATCCTGTTACTAGGTATATACCCAGAAGAATTGAAAGCAGGGACTCAAACAGATATTCACATACTGATATTCACAGCAGCATTCTTCTCAATTGCCAAAAGATGGAAGCAACTAAAGTGTACATCTACCAATGAATGGATAAACAAATGTGGTATATACATACATTGGAATATTATTGAGCTATAAAAAGGAATGAAGTCCTCATGCATGTTACAACATAGAAGAACCTTGAGGACATTATGTTGAGTGAAATAAGTCAGATACAAAAGGACAAATATTGTCTGATCTCAATAATATGACCTAATTATTATAAGCAAACTCATAGAATTAGAATATAGAATATTGGTTACCAAGGGATAGATTGGGGGTAGAGAATAGGAAGCTGATGCTTAATTTGTACAGAATTTCTATTTATGTTGATTGTAAAGAGTTGGAAATGGATGGTAATGCTATCATATTATTGTGAGTATAACTAATAGCATTGAATTATGTATGTGAATGTGGTTGAAAGGGCAAGTTTTGGCTCATGCATCTTACTAAAATGATAGAAGATAAAACATGGGACTGTATAATACAGTGAGCCTTGTTGTGGACAATGGATTGGGGTTAATAATATAAGAATGTTCTTTCATGAATTATAACAAAGGTACAACACTAATACAAGGTGTTAATAATAGGGTAGTATATTAGTTATCCAAAGGGGTGCTGATGCAAAGTATCAGAATTCTCTTGGCTTTTATAAAGGGTATTTATTTGGGATGGAAGCTTAAAGTCACAAGGCCCTAAAGAGTCCAACTTAAGGTACCGTCAGAGGTATTTTCTCACCCAAAGTCATTTGCCATGTATTGAAGCAAGATGACAGGCGATGTCTGCGAGGGTTCAGCCTTTCTCTTTCTCATAAGGCTCTGTTGGCCCAGCTTCTTCTGGTCTCAGCTGTAGGCTGGAGGGCTTATCTCTCCCCTGGGCTTGGCTGCTCAGGGCTCTGATCTCTGCAGCTGCAAACTATCAGGTGAATGGCTCGACTCTCTCCCTGGGGCTCCAGCATCCAGTTCTCTTCTCTGCCATGTCCTTTTTCTGTCTGAGTGCCCGCCCACCAAGAGGGTGGGGACTTAACATCCTACTGCTGTGGCAGAATCAAAGCCCCAATCTTACTTTAATCAAGTAAAGGTGAAACCTCCGAATCTAATACAATTTAATACTCTCAGAGGAAAAGACCAGTTTACAAACATAATATAATATCTATTTTTGGAATTTATAAATAATATCAAACTGCCACAGTTGGTATATAGGTAAATATTCCTAACATAAACCATGAAGTATAATTAATAGTACTATTTTAATATTCTTTCATCAACTGTAACAAAGGTACCACACTATGGCAAAGATCAACAATGAGGGGTATATGAGAATGCATTTTTTTTTTCCACCTGAATTTTCTGTAAATCTACACATTCTCTAATTTAAAAAATTATGAACAAAAGTCTTAGTATATAATGGGCTGAAGTACAAAGGTATATTAAAGAGATATTCTCAAGGGCTGCCTCAAAAGTGTGACCCAAGGAAAAATAGAGAAGGAGAATTGGGGTAGAGAGTGCCTCCTCTCTAATAGCATTGTGACATGTTTAAAGGTACAGAACTAGAAAGATGAGAGGCAGCTAATAGCCTGCCCAAGACCTACAGCTTTCAACAGGGTCACAGAAAAAAGGCAGTTCTGCTGGAATGGTTCAGAGGCATTTCTCTGCCTGAATCAGAAGCTGCAGTGTGAGCAGCCTATGAGGGCAAATATGGGGAAAGGAGTGAATGATAGAGATGCTTACTGCAAGGACCTGGGTGAGCACAGAAGTGAGACAGCTGGGAAGCTATGGGACTTGGAATATGAAGCAACATTCCATAGTTTTGAATGTGGGCCTATGGAGGGGTAAAGTCTAGACAGTTGTTCAGGTGCTTTGGTTTGACAGACACAGATTATTTAAGAATTTTGATTGCCTATATGCTTAATGTTTGACAAATGTACCCTGAGATTATTAGGCTAATTCAACTTCTTAATTAAAATTTGTGGTAAGAGTTTATCCTGTAGTATAGATTTCCTCAATAATTGAGGAGGAGTGACCGTGGAAATAGGTACTATTCAATGCAACTAATGATGGGAGAATTTAAGAAGAGAGTATGCAGTTAGAGGTTCTTAAGATTAATTTTCTTGCAGAAGTACCTTTAAGCAGTTGTTGGACTTGACTCTTTACACTTATAGGAAATGAAGGGATAGCAGGCAGCCCACTGTGGCTTTCACAGAGAAGCATTGTTCTAGGGGTGATGAGCAAATTTAAAACATGGTAAAGGAAGGAATAGAGATGACAAATTCTTTTAGTGGATAAATGGAGAAATAGGATTATTTTTTAAAAATCAGAACAAAAATATTGCATTCTGTGCAAAAACATTTGATAAGAAGTCTAAGTCATGAAAATGACTGCTCTTAAAACTTATTCTCCCAATATCCCACTGCTAGTCCTAAAAGAAGTAGGCAACTATCTCCTAAAAACCTAAAGTATCACAAAGCTAAATATGGAGATTTATAAATCAAGTGCTGGAAATAGTCTCTTTAAAGGAACTGACCCATTGTAATGCTTGTAAACAATGTTTATGCTCAGTGAATTAAGTGGCTTTTCTGAGCCCCTTTTCTGAAAATTATAGGTCCTGACATCATAAAGAGCATGTGTAACAAAAACATTGGGGTCAAAGAATCAAAACAATTTAGACAGATAACATCTTTGAGACAGTCTGATAAGTCTGTGGTTGAGAATTACAGAGAGAAGTAAGAATGGAATGCAGTCATCAGCATCTTCCTGCTCACACTTGACGAACTTGGAAAACCACATGGAAAGAGATTGGGGCCAAAGTTAATAACATAAGGGAACATCTTTGACTGCCACTTCTGGTAAGGAAAACTGCTCATCTGAATTCTAGACAATGTGATACAGAAGGTTTTGTGCCTGGTGAGAGGAAGAGAAGCCAGTACTAAGTCTTTGATAATTGTCCTTACACTATTGTGCTCATAGACTTGTGGAATATATTTCTTTTACCAGATGTGAAAATGTAATGTATTATAGATAAGGTATTGATTTAGAGTTACAGCACAATCACCTCAGAATCTTGGGAATATTTGAATGAATACCTTACATATTTCTTTCCCATCCTTGTTGTTGGCTGGATGATTCATTTTTCAGGCTAATATCCGAACTAGACTGAAGGTGAGTTATTCACTATTTGGCACAGACTTTATTTTTTATTTATTTATTTATTTTTTAAAAGATTTATTTATTTATTTATTTATCCCCCCCTTGCTACTTGTGTTTGCTGTGTCCATTTGCTGTGCGCTTTCTCTGTGTCTGCCTATCTCCCCCTTGCTGCGAGGCCTCGCTGCATCACCCCACCGTGCCGCGCGGGCCGGCCTGCCCTCACAAGGAGGCCCCGGGAAGCGAACCCGGGGCCTCCCACATGGCAAACGGGAGCTCCATCGATTGAGCCACACCCACTTCCCCTGGCACAGACTTTAGAACTGAATTTGAATCTCACTAGTTCCTTGCTTACTGAGGAATATTGGGCAAGTCTCTTAGCTTCTCTAGAACTCAGTTGTCAGATGTCAGATGATGGTAACAATAGAGCAGGTGTGGGTATAAGGGAAAAAGACACCAAGAGTAACCCCAGGCTTTTGGATTGAGCAATTCAATTGTAAGGACAGAGTTATCATCCAGAGAGGAGGGCCTGGCACATAGGAGTGACCAAGGAAGTAATACAAAATGCTCATGAATAAACGGAAGCCAAAACACAGATGTCTTTGTGCCTCTCAGATTTGCTATTTTTCTATCAGGATACTGTCCTGCTGAGTTGTGTATAAACCACAGATAATTTAGTTGTTTAATTCTATATCATGGAATTAAAATCATATACTCTGGAGCCATGGTGTCTGGCTGCAGATGGCTGGCTGTGTAACTTTGGGCAAGTTACTTAACATCTCTGAACCTCAATTTCCTTCTCTGTAGAACAGGACTGATAATAATAATAAATACTATATATATTATAGTACATACATAGAAGTGCTATAAAGCACTTTGCAGAGGATTAAATGAGTTAATTTAACATAGATTTTGGCATATTAGGGACTTAATAACTATTAGCTAATATTAATTTTTAATTCATGTATAACATATTTCCTAACCAAAGAATCAATGACTGAAGAAAGAGTGAAAATGATTTAAATAATTTTAAAAGATATTTTGAATATACCATATGCTAGAAAATAAGCTGATTATTGATCTTAAAAGTTCCCCCTTGACGTGACTAATATATTTATGTAAAAAGATTTTTAGCTTTTTGGCTTAAGCTTCAAGAATAGTTCAGTTTAATTTGCTGAAAATTGTAATGGTATCTGACAGTGTACCATAAATGGTCAGTTCATAAGATTAAATTGAAAAACAGGAAAACCATTTTGAAAATAATATCAAAGCATCTAGTGGGAAAGTTGTATAAAGACTTTTGGTGCAGCATAAAAGCAAATGCATTTATCTTGCTCAAAGAAATGGGCCTAAGCCTAAGAGTAGCTTATCTTACAAGCTGATCTGGTTTAAAATGTTTGCTCTCTGTGAAGAAATCACTGTATAATTTTCCTTATAGCTTTGTTCTATTATAAATAAATTTTCAATTAATATGTGTAGAGGGAAATAAGGCTTGTTTTCTAAGGAAAAAAAAAGTTATTCAAAACAGTCACTAGAATATGACTACAAATCTCAATATTAAAGAGTAAAATATAATCTTTAGCATTCAGCAGAAAATTGCTTTCACAGTAGGTCCCAATTTCAAAATAAAAGGGAGAAGTACAGCCTTAGGCTTTATCGCCCAGGGTAGCCTTTCAGCTTAGGTTTCATTCTCTTTCTCTTTTGGACAAAGGAATAAACATGCAAGAAAACAGAGCCAAAGCACCATTTAGGACACAAGCCTTGGGGTAAAATGGGTTTTCTATTATAGGTCCAAATTGTAATGAAAAGCAGGCTGGGGGTTAGTGCCTGCTTTCTGAAAAGGCAACCAAAAATGTCCCTGGGGCTCTGCCCAGTCTGGCATTAGCACTGCAATAGAGCCACATGGATCTCAAGAGCACTGCCGGGTCCAGGCCAAGCTCTCCTTAGCTGAATTGGTGCTGGAGCAACTTGGAGCAATGTTTATTACCACTCACCAGGAGAAAGGAGGCAGAGAGGAAAAGATAACTATGCAGAGATCTCCAAGCAATTGAAAATAATCAAAATGCACTTTAAGCTTTGTCTCAAATTTTAAGTTCAAGGGCAGATGCATTAGCAGAGTTTTTATTGTGCAGAAAATTCTTTCTCATATGGTTATATAAGTTATATAACCATGGATAAAGGTAGTATTATAATCACTATTTTAAACGTGAAAACAGACTCAGGTTAATTTAGCAAAGATCTAGCTGCTCTAGGATTTGAATGCACTCTTTTTCTTGCTGAGGTATAATTAACATACAGTAAAAATTCAGATCTTAAGTGTATAGTCCTGTAATTTTTTACAAATGTAACGACCATTCTGCCATTGTAACTGCTGCCAAGCTCAAGACAGGGAAATTTTTCTATCACCTTAGAAGCAATAAAAAGCTGAATTCATTTGCCATAGATAGGGCATCTGCAAGGAAGAGGGAAAATATTTTAATTGTATATTCAAGTCTAACGACAGTTTTGTGCTCAGCTTCCAGTGGGTTACGTAGTAACAGTTTGTGCGATCAACTTTGCAAACCAGGTCAACAGTGTGGATGGAGAAAGTGATCAAGTTTGGGAACTCTCTTGGTTCTCATCCCCTCAGCCTTTAAATAGTTTATGGCCTATCTGGATGAAGTTTAAGTGGATGGCTAGGAAGTGGAAAGTCATTGAAGATATTTATAGAGCTGAAAATTCATGCTCTTTCAGGTAAAGTTGGTTGTTTTTTTTTGGTTTTGTTACAGGATTTCAAGTGCCAATTTAAGGGGTATTAGTTTTTCTTAAATTGTACCTTCATATGATGCGACCAAAAATATGACTATACTGAACTTTAAACAATTAAATAAACAGTACTCTGATTTGTTCAAGGAAATGCAGGTATTCAGGCTCAAACTGAGTATGTGGACTGAGCAGATGCTAGTAGGAAACTGAATTCTTTTCTATTGCTTTAATGTTCTGACTTCCATGGAACACTTGATTTTGAAGAATTTCAGAGCTTTCCAGTAGAAACAAAACCACAGTTTCAGAGATGAGTCACAGGTTTGAATATCAATTATCTTCAAGTTTTTGCAGGTGCATTTCTTGGCCTAACTTTTTTTAATTTTTTTTAAAGATTTATTTATTTATCCCCCCCTTGCTGCTTGTGTTTTACTGTGTCCGTTCGCTGTGTGTTTCTTCCGTGTCTGCTTATCTCCCCCTTGCTGTGAGGTCCTGCTGCATCAGCCCACCACACTGCTCGGGCCGGCCTGCTCTCACAAGGAGCCCGCATGGCAAATTGGAGCTCTATCGATTGAGCCACACCTGCTTCCTGCTGTGAGGTCTTGCTGTATCAGCCTACCGCGCTGCGGGCCGGCTGGCCTGACCTCACAAGGAGGCCCTGGGAAGCGAACCCGGGGCCTCCCATATGGTAAACGGGAGCTCTATCCATTGAGCCACACCTGCTTCCCTTGGCCTAACTTTAGAAACTGAATTTCCAACTACCCATCTTTCAAGAGAGGAGGGAAAGTGAATTTTTAATTTTTGAAATGAGTGTGTCATTCCTAGAATATCTTTACATTTTTAGAACAAATGACCAAACGGTAGATATAAGCCCACATAGCTTACATTCTCTCTTTCATGGCATTGTTAAAATGGAAGTGAAAGTTAATGTAAGTGATATAAACCTTGAGTCATAAATGAGATATTCTATAATTGAACTCACTTTGTTCTACTCACCCCCTCAAGATCACCCCCAGGTCTCAAAAATATTTTAGCCTGTTAATATTTTCATTAAACTCCATCAGAGTTAAACTATGAACACTATTGGTCCTATAACTGTGCATTTTTGTGTGCATAAATTAAAAAACTTTTGGAACCACCTTTGCATTATTTCTAAAACTCTATTATCAAGTCAATGAAAATATTCAAAAGGCTCTTCTGACAAAGAATTTTTGCTTTCCTGGCACACCATAGAAAACAATTGCCTGTCTTGCTTGAAGAACTGGGTTTCCTTTGATAAGTTTGCATTGTAAATTCAGTCCAATTTCAGTCAACAAACATTATACAGTTCTTTGTTCTCAGCAACCAGTGTGTGTTGTCTAATTATGAAATGCCACTGAAGAACTTCTAGGGAGGTTCTGCATTCAAGCAACCTTCAAACAAGAATAATTTTTAAGTGTGACATGAATATAATGTTCTGGGTTGAGGAAAACATTCTATAAGCTGTAACTTAAAGATTAATTTTGAGTAGCACAAAGGCAATATGAAAGTGGAACAAAGCTGGATCAGGATCCTGAGGACAGAATCACTCACTTAAGTAGGTGTAGCCTCTGACCAGAGAAAGGTAACTCTCTAGATGAACGGTAAATAATGCATAGCTCAACCTCGATTTAGATGGTAACAATTTAGAAGCAACTATTTGGCATGAATGAGTTTGCAGATGAGCCCCAGATTTTCAGTCTACTGAAGCATAATGGAATAGCTACTCTAAAGTGGAGACATTTATTTATTATTTTCTGTATTTGAAGATGACAACCCAAATGAATATTGTATTTACCACAATAAAATAAGATTTCTCCAAATACAATTATTTTTTGTTTTAGAATTTTAAAATTTTAAATAAAATTCCATTTAATTCTATTTAATTCATTTGTATGAATTCTAGGAAAACAAGTTCTTCATTATAAAGTCTTTCCAAAAATTTACCCCTTTTCTTTTAGTAGTTTTCCCATCATTTTACCTACATTCTACTAAGTACTTACTATGTGCCAGGCACTATCGCATGTGTTGGGATGGCAATGATAAAAGAGGTACATTCTGCCCTTGAAGTTATAGAATTTATAGTTTGGTGTGTTGTATTTAATCTACGTCCCAAGAAAAGGTGAACCTTTACTGATTAAAGGTTGTATTTAGTCAGTGTCCCAGGGGACAACTGGTATCTTTGAGTGGGATGGGACAGAAGGGGCCTGAACTTCCTGATCCATGTTTTCCTCAAATTTCAATCAGTTGCTCTTTCTCTGTTTTACAACATTGGGCTGTCTCAGAAGACTTCTACTGAATAAAAGGTCCTTCTGCTAAACGAGTTTGAAATTCACAATGTGGTCAGTCTGCTCCTCCAAAGTTCTCCCTCCCCCATCTCTTCAATTTGCTCAGTAAACATTAGACATCAAGGATTATGCTGATTGTTCAATGCGTTTTTTTATATTTATATTATTTTTTAAACAAATCAATTTTATTGATACATATTAATAGAGCATGAATCCATTCAAAGTGTGCAATCAATGGTATTCAATTTAATCACGTATTTGTGCATTCATCACTTCAATCATTCTTAGAGCACTGTCATTATTCCAATAATAATAATAAACAACAAACAAACAAACAAAACTCATCACCTCTCAATCTCTCTATGCTTCCCCTGCAGTACATAGCTGCTATTCTTTTTTCTTCTCTCTAGAATATTTGTATTTTGTAAAAACAGTCTTATATATGCAATATCACCCATAATTGTTTTACAAGAGGTTTTTCTGTCTTATACAGGCCTATGATATAGTTTTTAGCTTTCCTTCTAGTAATATACATGATCTTAGACTTTCCCTTTCAACCACTTTCAAACCCATACAATAGCGCTGCTAGGTACAAACACCATGATATGCTTTCACCATTTCTATTCATTTCCAAAGATTTACAAATAACTTTTTAACCAATTCTGCTCAAACTAACCCTCAGCTTTTCATTCTCTACCTTCCTTGTATTTTCTGGTGACCTGTATTCTAATTATTAATTCCATGAGTTTACACAATATATTTAGTTCATAATAGTGCAATAATACTGTATTTGTCCTTTTGTGTCTGGCTTGCTCCACTCAGCATAATGTCCTCCAGGCTCATCCATGTTGTCATGAGCTTCATGACTTCATTTCTTCTTACTGCTGCATAATATTCCATCATGTGTATATAACACAATTTGTTTATCCTACAATGGATTTTAAAATAGTCATTCACTCAAGAAGTTTTTAATCTAGTACATTATAGTGATTTCAGCTATCATAAGATTAGAGCAATTGGGGTGATTTCAGATAGCTTTTCCCCCAACCCCCACCCCAATTCCAGTAAATGGTTTATAATTTATGTCCCATTGTACCACATATTCACATGCAAGACATGCCAGGGAGTGGCTGAGATTTTGGCCATTAAGATGAAGAAGAACTAAAAATCAGTTTCCAGGGATAAGCAATTTCTTTCATATTGATTATAATAGCTCTATACTTTCCCCATGATTGATTAGCGTAGGTCATTGTGTCATGACAGCAGGCTAAGAACTGATGACTCACATTACCCACATGGGGCTTCACTGCTTTTGGGTGCTAAGTAAAATGTTTGCAGAACTGAGCTGACTAGGACCAGGGTTCTTCCTATATATACCTTTCAACCTGGAGTAGAGGTAATTGGTGATTACCCCTTACATAGTACCTGGCTTGGGGATGG
>JAQZBX010066548.1:0-16092 GCA_029593785.1 Cabassous unicinctus
AAAAAAAAAAAAAAAAAGAAACTGAACTAATTGCCAAGTTTTAAAAATCAAAAGATTTCATGTAAAAGTAGGTTTCCAGCATCTCTTTTAACTCTGGAAATCTGACAACAGTGGACCGACATTTGTCACGGCAATAGGAATCGAGCGGAATATCTGCTGCTCCATTTAGAGTGGGCATCACTGAGTTCCTACCACCCTTTTTAGCTTTTCACCCTGCCCACACTGCTCGTTTAATTGCATTTGAGTTTACAGCCACTACATTTTAAAGTAAGGAAGGCCAATTAACAAAGCTGTTCCTTAAAGTACCATCTCGCAAAGTTAGATACAAAAAGTAGGCATGGTCTCTCGCCTTGAGAAGTTTAGAATCCATTGGCCAAGATAAGCATCAGGTGATGATAATGGTAATTAATTCTAGTCACACATTTGGCCCCCAAATCTTGTTGCCTTCCTTAGAGTAATTGGTGTCTGTCAGTAAATGATCCCATATGCCAATTTCCTTAAGTGTGCTTGAATTTTAGCCACCTTGGCATTTGCAGCAGTTCTCTCAAGGGGAGTCTTTATGTTTACACACTGGCAATTTTAATAAGGTTATGTTGTCTTACTTAAATAGCAAGTACTTTTTTCCCCAGAAGAGTAATTAACAGAAGGCTAATTTATTAATTTGTTCGTAGTTCTTTCTCATTGCTATAATGACCTCTCCTATTACCAGAAACCTAGGAGGCAGAAAGATCTGGTAGTGTGGGTTTCAAAGGGAGGCACACCCAGGTTCAAAGCTAAGTCTCTTAGTCAATATGGGCCTTGGGCAAAGTGTCACTTTACTTCTCTCAGCTCCAGTTTAACCATCTATAAAACTGGGATAATATTACCTATCCTACTTTTCTTGAAGGGTCAGTTCATGGAATTCATGAGATGCTTATCTTGTCTCTTCCTTACTTTAACTGCAGGAGAATTTTGCATCATAGTAGGCACAGTTTAACCCATCATTTGGCTGATTCATAGTTGATCCATGCATTTAAGTGAGATAAAAAGGCTTGTTTATAAGACCACAAAAATATAAAAGGACAAATATTCTATGGTTGCCCTCATATGAAATACTTAGAATAAGCAAATTCATAGAGACAGAAAGCAAATAAGTGGTTACCAAGAGTGACCTGACGGGAGAATGGAGAGTTATTGCTCAATGAGTATGAGTTTTGGTTTGGGATGATGAAAATAGTCTGCAAGTAGATAGTGCTGAAAGTTAAACAGTATTGTCAATGAACTTAATGTCATAGAATTAGCCACTTAAAGTAAAGTGATTTTTGTGTTTTGTATATTTTACCACAATTAAAAATAAATAAATTATCAAAAATTTTTAAAAAGACCACAAAACCCAGCTTATCACTAATATTTGTGGTCAGTGTGTAATGAAGGACAACTTGCTTGATGATCAGCTGAAGTGACAGCAGGAGGCAAAGAGGGCTCCAAGCTTGGGGCTTGATTTCTGGACCACATGTTACCTCTATGTTCTAGAGTCTTTAATACTTACAGCTTTTGCATTGTTTTTTATTGTTGACATGATGCCTCATAAAAATACCAGTGTATTACTTGGTTAATAAATACTTACAGAGCCTTAAAAATCCACATGCTAGTCATGAACTGAGTTTATTAACCATGGTAAATACCATTTGCATACATGCGGTCCTTGTTACCTGTGGATTTGTTGAACACGAGATAGGATGCCAGACAGTTCTTCGGGTTGTTTTATAGATTGCTTCCACAGGAGTAAGCTATTTATCCATAAAAACCAGGAGCCTGGGTCTCTCTTCAGTGAATACAAAATCATCTAAGTCTGGCTGAAATTTTCAACTGCTTTTACTATACTTGGTTACCCTTGTGATGGTTAATATCAGGGAAATCTCACAGCTAAATCTTTTCAAATGTCACTGACCCGTGAACAGTAAATATCACCCACATCTTATGGACTGCTGAGAGAAGGCACAAACAAGCGGCCTTGCCACTGAATCAAGGTACTGGGTTCCTGAACTCCTGTAGACATTTCACAGTCAGAGGCAGGAGTCCCCGGTGTGCCTTCGCTTTGTGGGGGAAGGAGTACGTCAACTTTTTTGTCATTCAGGACACAAGATTTCACCCTGTAGACTCATTCCCTTTCTCCAATCTTTTCTTTATGACCCTTCTAAGCTCTCCTCTTTATCAGACGGGCTGGAGGCCTAAAAACTACATTTCCCAAACTCAGTTTTACTAGCAGAGTTCCAGCTTGGATTCTTCCCATGAGAGATTCTTGTGCAATATTTGAAGGCAAAAGAAAAGCAGAAGCTGTTTTGCACCTGCAGCTTAGGCAGGCTGGCAGCTTCTGGACGTCCTTCTGTGAATCACCACTTCCTGTGAATCGCCAGAAATCCTGTGATTCCTTTATGCCAGTGGAGGAATCCCTACTTTATGTTCCTCTAGTCCTGCCAATGGGTAGTGAGCCTCTAATTCCTGTATTAAACATCTTTCTACCTAAAATACCTAGAGTAGCTTCTGATTTTCCTGGCCAAACTGTGATTGATACATCTGTGGGATGCCATATATACAAACGGCTCTTCCACCTACAATCACTTTTTCCTCTTTGTTCCAGAATGCTCACATTTTATCCCTGAGAAATTTTTTTACAACTATCCCCATTTGAGGGGGAAGGAAGGTTGTCAGGAATATGTAAGCAGTAACAAATAGTGCAGTTTCTTTTCCTAAAGGATCATATAAATCATTAAAAGCCATCACTCATTCCTATCTCTCCTTTTCCCATTGTCCTTCTCAACTCCGTGCAGTGACCCAAGTGGCAGACCGCATGACCCAAGAAAACATCTGGTATACCAGAGGGGAAGGGTCAGGTAGAGTTTGGTCTAGGGAGTTGGAAGAGGGCTTGTTGCAGGTACCCACTCTCTTCTTCTTTTCACTTTTCCCACATAAAATGGACACAGGTAGACACACTCAGATGCACATTCTTACGAGTTCTTGTCTTGAAAATAGCAATTCCTGCCATATATCCCTGGTCATTTCCAAAGGCTTCCATTGGCCAGCATCCTTTGGTTCAGCATCTCTAGTACCTGAATATCTGCTGCTATACCTCTAGCCCCAGAATCTCATATACAAGCAAACATGTGAATCTTATCACACAAGGCTTTGCTGTTCATACATTAGGCACAGTCTAATTCACAGAAAATTATTGAAATCTACCAAGCACTCCTAAGAATCTCAGGAGGCCATAAGTGCTGGTCCTAGTTCAATGACTATCACTTTAACGTCTCAGGACCTCAGTTGACATATATATGTGGAGGGGTTGAATCAGATATCACCAGAGTCTTCTGCAGCTCTAATTAATACCTGGTTTTACTCTGCTTAAAGTTAAATGTTACTCTGATGACTTGGAGCATGCTGGTTGGAGAGAAAAATTTACTCTGCCCCAGAGGTTTAGTCTAAAAATCCAGAGCCTCTTGATGGGACCTCAGTGGTGTCATCTTGTTATCATCCCTTCCCTCAATTTCTGACGTAGCCTTTTCCCTCCAATCACTCCCTCACTTTGATCCACACCTTTCTCTTATTCTAACTTTCTTTGTGCCATGACTTCTGTCTTCTGCCTGTTGTAACCTTCCCTGATCTTCATTTGTCAAAGTCTTTCCCACAACTGAAAGCCCTGATCAAATCCTACTTCAAATCCTACTTCTTCCATAATGCTTTCCTTGATCTCCGAGTTGTAATTAATTTCCACCTCCCCTATTCTCCCACTGTACCATTGTAGTTCACAGTTTGGCTGTTAATATAGTCGTTACCATATCTTCCTGCATATTCCTATAGACTATTCATGGAGGACAGAGACTATATGAGTTTCTTTTTTCATCTTTTTACCCTTTAGGCATTAAAACAATGCTTTTCATTTAACTAGTGCTGAAAAAAAAATCAGCCTTAAATTGAACCCTGTCCCCCACCCCCCACCCCCGCCCCTTTGTAAGGATTCCATTATATGGTGTTTGTAGATCCTGGAATTAAAACTGCCTTTGAACAATACTGACAGAATGCATTAGCAGCCCAGAAGCAGGATCACTAGATGTGCAGAGACAGCTACATCCTGGAGGGAGTTGGAAACCAGCCAGGGAGGCATGCAGACCATCCAATCTGGCACCCTTCAGAGAGGACTGGTCCAATTCTGCTTTCTCCACTTTGCACAAAAACTTATTTACCAGTCCGATAGATAACGTTGGCCTTTCCAATAATATTATAATTACCTGACGGATAAGGGGGTTAAATAGGACTTCTCCCCAACAGCAATTTAATATTTATGCTGCAATGGTTAGGCCATTAGTGAGTTGCTAATGTTAGTTAGTAATGGATTAAAATTGTATTTTATAGCAAATATTTAAGCTTTCCTCATCTGTCAAATGGGTCATAGTAATTTTTCCTAACTTTTCAATTGCTGTGATGATTAGAGAGAGTGTTTGTAAAGTACCAACCGAGACTCGTACCTGGCACATAGTAGCCCCTCAGTAAATGATGGTCATCGACAGGCTGTAGGAGGGATGGAATTGAAATAATCATTTCATTCTAGCCACTAGTCAAGATATTTTTTGGATTAGTAATTTAATTATTAAGTAGGACTCTGATAAAATTCTGCTAAGAATTAATTTACAAAAAATATATAGTTATTCACACCAGCACACTCACTAAACTACATGTGAAGCAGGCCAGTTTAGGGAATGAAAAGAAAAATCTGGGTCCTGGCAGAAAACCATGGCCATGAAACACGTGGCCATGGAATCCCACCTGGAACTCCTCTGAGAGAAAGACCCTTCCACCAAAAAGTGGCTGGAAGAACCCAGGACACTTTTCCTTGATGTCTAGGATCAAGGAAAAGCCCCAGATATTCTCAAGGGGCCTTATCATGGGGCCCCCTAAGGGATTAATGGGTGGGGTGTTCAATCAAAACAGCAAAAAACTGGGACCCCTCCCCGAAATTAGCAAGTGGGAGGAATAATTAATGGTTTAAAAAGCCAGTGCAGAGACTGAATTCATCCTTTTCGGCCCTTTTTTTTTTTTTGCCCTTTTTCCCCTCTGCCTGGACCAACTCGCAGGTATACCTGGGACCCATAATCTATTATTTTCTCCCATTTCTCTTCTCTCATTTTCTTAATTAACTACTGGCTTAACTAAACTGGCATGTACATAAATTATTTTTTGTAACATAGCCAAGAACCTAGAGAAAAATCCAGCAATACATGTATTGGTTAGAGAAAACATGAAAGGGAAACTGCTATCTTAAGAACTAGGATAGGCCCCATGGCAGTTTCCTTGGGCTGCCGTAACAAATTACTACAAACTGGGCGGCTTGAAACAACAGAAGTCTCCTCTCAGTTCTGGAAGCTGGAAGTCCAAAATCAAGGTATCAGCAACACCGTGCTCTCTCGGAAGGCTCTGAGAGGAATCCTTACCTTTTCCTAGTTTCTGCTGGTGGGCAGCAATCCTTGGTGTCCCTTGGCTTGTAGCCACAAAACTCTGTCTTTGCATGGCCTTCTCCCTGTGTTTCTCTGTCTTCACGTGGATTCTCCCTGCCTCTGAATTTCTTCTCTTCCTATAAGGACACAAGTCACGTTGGACTAAGGGCCTACCCTATTCTAGTATGACCTCATCTTAACTACTTACATCTGCAATTACTCTTTTTTCCATATAAGGTCACAGTCTGAGATATTGGGGGTTAGGACTTCAACATATCTTTTTGGGACAAACAACTCAACCCATATCAGTCCCAACATACTGATGAAATATTTTAAAGAAAAAGAATTCCATTATGTTTTGGCCCTGGTTCAGAAGCCAGTGTCATTGGATGTTAGACACATGAATGATATATTTTTATTTTAGTGAGTAATACTTATATACTTACTTCATATGACACTTGCCGTATAATTAAAAAACTTGACTGGTCTTTGTTCCCAGTTCCTGGGAGGTAACCTCTACATCTTTAAAATTTCCTATAGGAGTGTCTTTTATTATTCATGGGTTACCCAGAACTACACCTGATAGTTCATATGCTAATGAGATGGCAGGGTGGGGCCAGCCATACCTGCAGCCTTAGGGGAACTGGCACCAACCCGTGATTATGAGGTTGGGGCTTTGAGCCAGCCCTGGCAGCTGGACCTGGAGACTGAGTTCAAACACCTGGACACTGATTCCACCAATCTAATGGAAGGAACCCCATATGAATTTGGGTTACTGAAAGCTCTAGTGAACTTTTAAGAATGATAAAACACATTGCTATTCTGGGAGAGTGACTTACCCTGCCTCCACCTAGAGAGGACAAGGAAGCTCCCAGACCTTGCCCTACATACCTCTTCTTTGGGCTTCTTATTTATACATTTTTACTATAATAAAGCTACAATCATAAGTATAGTGCATAATTCTAGTGAGTTATTCTGGTGAGTTATTGAACCCGAGGGGGTTCTGGGAACCTCCAGATTTGGAGCTAGTTGGTCAGAAGTGCGAGTGGCTCAGACCCCAAAAAGGCAACTGGTACATAAATGACAATCTTGTAGAAGTTTGCACTTAAACTTTGGAGTCTAGCCTCATTCCGGGTAGAGATGGAATTGAATTGAATTGAATTGAATTGAATTGCTGCAGTATTTGCACTTGGTGTTGTAAGTTGTAGAAGTTTTTGCAACCATGGAATCTATAACACTCAACATTAAAATGGACTAAGATCCATTTTTAATTCAGATGATTTAGATCTCAACATGTTACTCTCAAAAAATAAAAATCTTCACTATACCAACTTTAATTAGATTAACAAAGATTGCATAAGGAAATCATTTCCCTAATTATTTGGTAAATTATTTGGCAAAACTTGTATTGTGGGGGCAGATGTGGCTCAAATGGTTGGGCATCTGTCTCCCATATGGAGGGACCTGGGTTTGATCCCCAGGATCTCCTGGGAAAATAAAAGAAAAATATAGAAGGCGCGCGGGCATGCCAGGCCCTGCCGAGCTACACAGCAAGTTGATGACGTAACAGGAGAGAGACGGGAGATCCAAGATGAGATGCACTGAAAAACCAGAAACTGAGGTGGCGCAGGTGGCAGAATGCCTCTCTCCCACATCAGAGGTCCCCAGGATCGAATCCCAGTAAAGACAGGAGGAGAAGGATGAGAAGCGAGGGCAGGAAACAGACACAGAGACTTGCCCATCAAATGGACACAAAACAGCAAAATGGGGGGGGGGCGTAAATGGATAAAGTAAATAAATAAATCAATCTTTAAAAACAAAAAACTTGCATTGCTTCAGGAGAGGATAGATCCTGTAAAATGATCAAAAGGAAGAAAAATGTGTGAAGCAGGATAGAATAGAGACCTAAGGAAGAGAGGCAGAAAACCTAATAAATTTCCACACAAACACCACCCAGTAGAATAAACTAAAGAAGCATCTTGCTGGACTCACGTAGGCAGGTTATCAGAAGGCAGCTGATGCCTGCTGACATGATGGGAATGTAGCTCACAGCTTGTACCCATCAACTGTGGAAACAACACCGGCAGCGTGTGCCCCTGACGTGCACAAACAAGTCATAGGACTGCAGCTTGCAGCACCCACCCAGCAGAAAGTAGGAGAAAAACAAAATAGTCCCACACTACCCACCTATTTTCATAAGCCCCTCGAGAGCAATAGCCAGGAGCCAATCACTACCGGACAGCAACTCCTGACCCCCTAAGAGAATCAAATCACCCAATAGAACTTCTCTGCTTTGTCTCAAGTATGCCAATCAGAACACACCCTGGAGTCCTGTACCCCCATAAAACAGGGGAACCCAGGGCAGAATTTTGTATTTCTCTCCTTTGAAAATGTCCGCCTCACACTCTGTTCTCTTGCTTTACCCCCCACCCCAATAAATTCTCTGCTTGCCTAATTAATTTGCGGCTCATACTTGAATTCTTTCTCGTGACAAAGCCAAGAACCTAGCCACTGGCTCGGATAACATACAATGATAAGAACAGGGCTCATACAGCAGCTGGTCAGCTAACGGATCCCTATAATGGGCACAGATAGTTGCAGATAAAGGAAGAAGCATAATCATGTTGCTAAAAATACCATGAGTGTTGGGCTTCTAAAATAACAAATGGGCAGACACAGGCCCATACCCATGCACTAAGCTAAGAATACCTTGCAAAATAGCTGCTACAAGGTATCCTGGGACACAGAGACCATTTGACCAAATGTTCCCCTATTTGACAAAACGACAATGTCATGGATCTTATTTCAGCTTTTCCACTTAATAGGGACATCAGAGGAACGTAAGCCAAAATATCAGTGGAAGAAAAAGTGCATGGAAATGGGGGATCTGATAATCAAGTGAGGCAGGTGATATTATACACATATCACAATTTCTATCCTCAAAATACGTCCTTGTAACAGAGACCATTTGTGTGTTTTTTTCTAACTTAAAATTTTTTTTTAATGTGGTCACATATAACACAACATTTCCCATTTTAACCATTTTAAGTGTACAATTCAGTGGAATTAATTACGTTAACAATGTTGTGCTACCATCACCACCATCTGTTACCAAGACTTTGTTCAAGACCCCAAACAGAAACCCTACACCGATTAAGCAATAACTCTCCATTCCTCCCTCCCCCCAGGCCCTGGTAACTTATAATCAACTTTCTGACTCCATGAATCTGCCTATTCTAGATATTTCATGTAAGTGGAATCATACAATATTTGTCCTTTTGTATCTGGTTTATTTCACTCAACATAATGATTTCAAGGTTCACCCATGTTGTAGCATGTATCATTTTTTGAACCTTTTTTATAGCTGAATAATATTCCATTTTATGTATATACCACATTTTGTTGAGACCATTTCTTTTAATACGGTATTCGCCTGATTGTGTTCTGTGATTTAGACAAATAATACAAGATTTTGAGTTAAGATATCTTAGTAGCTGTGTTATCTGGGGCAAGAATTCATTTCATTATTCTGAGACTCAGACTCCTCTCCTATAAAATGAAGTTAGTAAAACCATTGGCTGCTGTGGAAATAGAATAAGGTAGTAGAACAGAATGCCTGGCAGAATGTTTGCTCAGCCATTGTCTTGAATCCAACTTATCTTGACTCTAAGCTGGGCGGAAAATAAAGAAGGAAGGTAAGGAAAGGGAAAGGGAAGGGTAAAGGAAAAGTAAGAAGGGATGTGGGAGGGAGGAAGGAAGGAAGGGAGGGAGATTTAGGAGCTGCTGGCAACCATCCCCGAGGCAGACTAGAACGGGGACCTGAGTTGACGCAGAAGGTGCCGTGGAAAGGCACTAGTGCAACAGAGGTGAACGAGCAACTCTTATGTGAACCTCCTGCTCACAGTTGCTCATCTGTGCCTGCACTTGCAACGGAGAAATACCAGTGACAGTGGAAAGTCCTGCCAACAAGGGAGGAGGCAAACACCCAAGGTCAGTGCCTAAAAACAACAGATAATGCAAAGGCCATTCGTACCCCCTCCCCTGCCCCCACTCAGGCTGGCAGACATACAGAACCAACGAGAATGCTGTGTTTCCTATCCCTTTTTTTTTTTTTAAATTTATTTCTCCCCACCCCCTCGTTGTTTGCATTTGCTGTGTCCATTTGTTGTGTGCTGGTCTTCTCTTTCTAGGAGACACCAGGAACCAAACCTGGGACCTCCGATGTGGGAGGGAGGTGCCTAATTGCCTGAGCCACCTCAGCTCCCTGCTTTTGTTGCATCTCTCATTGTGTTTCCTCACTGTCTCTTGGTTGCGTCATCTTGTTGCATCAGCTCGCTGTACCAGCCTGTCACACAGCTCACCTTCTTGCTCATCTCTCCAGGAGGCACCAGAAACCGAATCCGGACCTCCCATCTGGTAGGAGGGAGCTCAGTTGCCTGAGCCACATCTGCTTCCCCAATCCTTCTTTTGCATACTCCAAACCAATGAGAATATTGCAGCTCACAAGTCTTCATTTACATGGAGGAAGGAAGAAGAGGGGGGAGGCCAGCATTAATAAAGCCACGTTCCCAGCCCCAGCACGCATTTCCCACGTGAGCACACCCGCACTCTGTTCTTGAGTGTGTACTTTTGCTTTACATTAAACTTGCCTGCTTAAACTATGGCACGTCCTTGAATTCTTTCTTACAGTGTGGCCAAGGACCTGGAAACCTGCACAGCAACAATCTCACTACCACAGCTGACGTCTTCCTGAGGATAAAGCTGGAGGAGGACAGAACTTTAAGAATCACAAATAAACAGGGCTACAGACCTGAGAACTAGATGAACCTAAAGCTTGATCATTTAGTTTGCTAGCCTGCTGAAAGGAGATACCATGAAATGTGTTGGCTTTAACAAAGGGAATTTATTAGTTTGCAAGTGTACAGTTTTGAGGCTGAGAAAAATGTCCAAATCAAGGCATCATCAAGATGATGTTTTCTTCCCCAAGACCAGCTACGAGCAATCCTTGACTCCTCTGCCATATGACAAGGCACACGGTAGCATCTGCTAGTCTCTCTCCTCTCTTCCAGGTCTCATTGCTTTCAGCGTCTTGCTTCTCTCTCTCTCTCTCTCTCTGTGTGTATTCATCCAGTTTATAAAGGACTCCAGTAAGAGAATTAAGACCCATTCTGAATGAGATGGGTCACACCTTAACTGAAGTAGCCTCATCAAACAGTCTTACTTACAATGGGTCTACACCCACAGGAATAGGTTAACCTTAAGAACGTGCTTTTCTGGGGTACTTACAGTTTCAAACCACCACACTGATGATCTCTGGACTTTTCTGTTACATTTCCCTTTCAGGTAAATTTATTTTATCTAATTTAGCTCCACTTCACAGAGCTATTGCCTTGGTGAAGCTACCAGTTCTCACCTTCAATTTTGCAAGTGCAGCAACTTGGGTTAGCTGTTACCTCATGGTTGACTCCACTCTGGGGAAGGAGTCACAGTAATCAGTAACTGGGCTACTAGTTGCTAACTCAACATCTCTTCCCTCTGTTTTGTTTCCTTAGTTACAGAACCTGATTTTATTCACAGTGCCAATGTGCTCAACTGAGAGATTACCTTTCTCAGTCTCTCTTTCAGACAAATGTGGCCATTGTCAAAGTTGTGCCCAGTGGGAAGTAGTACATTCTTGTGTTTTCCTGCTTTATGGAATACAAATGTGATAGCTGGAGCACCAACAGCAATCTTGAATCAAGAGGTGACTATGAAGACAGAATTTATTCACTACAAACAATGAGATAGACAAAAATATCCTGGGTTGCAGCTGTATTTATGTATCCACCACTCCAATCCTCATCTACCTTCTATGGACTCTTTACCAAATGTGCATAAACCTTGTGCATGTAAACCACTTCTATTTTGGGTTTCCAATTATATACAGTTAAATATAATCTTAATTCTTATACCAAAATACCAATGTACATAAAAAAAGAATAGCAAATTTTTCTTTCACAGTGAAAAAAATTATAAATCCCATCCATAAAAATAAAGAATTTCAAGTTATTAATTTATAGGAATAAAAATCATTATAAATACCATGAGACCAGACAATTGAATCCTGAGTCAGTATATTCTCTCCCTCTAGAAAGTTGTTTGGGGAGCATAGAAAGAAGTCAAGGGGCATTAGCTGGACAGTCTTCCTGGCTAACTGCATCAAGTTAAAGACTTTGAGGACCCACAGCCCATGGGACAGACCTGCACCAGAGGGCACATCTCAAACCCTATGATCAGAGGATTTCCCTCTCAATAATATTGGGTGAATATGGCCCAATCTTGCTGCTCTGACTACTGGTAGGTGTTCTCCCCACTGAAGATACATTCTTTGTTTTGATGGGTCATCAACTAGGCTCTAGTCAGGCATGCTATGGCTATTTTTAACTTGAGGGTTACCTGTTCAACATTTTTTTAAGGAGGTACCAGAGATTGAACCCAGTACCTTGTACATGAGAAGCAGATGCTCAACCACCAAGCTACATCTACTCTGCTCTGTTCAGCATTTTTATTATTAAGAATTTAGAATACACTCAAAAATAGAACAGTGTAATGAATCCCCCATGTGCCATCATCTAATCCCAGTAATGATCAACCTATGGCCCATGCTGCCCATCACATCCCCATCCATTTCCTCCATCCCATATTATTTTAAAGCACACTCCAGACGTCATTTAATTTCAGCTGTAAACATTTCAGAACATATCTTTAAAAGATATAGGTCTTTAAAAATAACCACAATCTCATTATCACACCCCCAAATAATTCCTGAGAACCAGTTCAAGGTGACTTCATTGAGCAGACATTATTATAAGCAGCTAAACATAACCCTAACTCTTATATACATTACCAAAATATCAATGTATATAAAATGAATAGTAAATTAATTATTCATTTACAGTGAAAAGATTAATTCGAAATCCCATGAGGCCAGAAACTCAAGAGCTACTTCCAATCTTCTCTCCCATTGCCCACCTTCTGCCAAAGATGCTTACTTTCCCAACTTCCCATGCAGCTAGTGTGACCAGATGTCCCAATTCTGACCAACAAGATATAAGAGGGATCCTGCAAGGTTCTCCTGGAAATGATTTTGCTTCCTGATAAAAGGAGAGATAGTGAAGAGGCCTGCTTATTCTTAGCTACATTAAATGTAGCTGTATGAAAATGTGAGGCTAGGAGATAGTTTATCCACCCCGCTAACAAGAGGGAAAGGTCAAGAGAATTACAGAGCATGGATAAACAATATGTGATATACCTAAACAATACAATATTATTTGGCCATGAAAAAGAATGATTCATGCTTACAATATGGATGAACCCTGAAAACATTTTGCTAAGCAAAAGGAGCCAGACACAAAAGAGCACATATTTATGACTCTATTTTTATGAAATGTCCATAGTAGTCAAATTTGTAGAGATAGAGAGTAGGTTAGTGGTTGCCTAGGGCTAGAGGAGAAGAGTGAGGAGGAGGGGAGTGACTGCTAAGGGTTATGGGATTTCTTTGGGGAATGCTGAAAATGTTCTAAAATTAGATTATGGTGTGAGTTACACAACTCTGTTAATATACTAAAAACCATTGAATTACATACTTTAAACTGATGAACTCCATGGTATCTAAATTATATCTCAATAAAACTGTATTGAAAAATAGACCAAAAAAAAAAAAAAAAAATTGACGCATGGGAGGATCTCAGAGATACCAGCCCAAGTCCCTGAAATCATTTAGCTGCTGAATTAGGGTCAGTAACAAAGTACTGACAACTTGTTTTGTGGGAAAAAAGTAATCCTTGCTTTCTAGAACCACTATTAGGTTTTCTGTTTCTTGCAGCCAAATACATTCCTAACTAATATGCTTTAATTTTTTCCCAACAAATATATATTTAATGCATCCTATATGGCAGGTATTGTGCTAGGTATTAGAGAAACAATCCATTGCAATCCTTCTATGTGCCAGGTGTTGACATACTTTGTGTCATCAACGTCTCCCAGCATCCCTGGTAAGAATGACCTCTCCCTTCCAGGTACTTACAGGCTTGGGAAGTGTTTCTCTCTAGTGGCCTGTGGGTCTCCTATGTTGTAATCCTCAAATGATACTGTTTAAAAATGCAAATTTCTGGCTTCACCCCAACTCACTAAATTAGATCCACTAGGGACCAATCATTGCCTAATCTACAAAGGTGACTCATAAATATACCAGAGCCTTATAAAACTTTTCACATAAGCCCAAAGTCACCAAAATAAACAAATATGAACTGGACTACTGATAATAGAGCAATAACATTATAAGGGCACAGTGGTAGGAAGGGCAGGAAGTTTTTTTAAATGTGTAAAATCCAGCCTTTGCTCTCAAGAAGGTGTAGTAGGCAGAATTCTAAGATAGCCCCCAAGATTTCTAGCCCCTGGTGTGCACACACCTACTCTCAGTTATTCAATCTAACGCTAATCTAGATACTGCTATGAAGGGACTTAACAGATGTAAAGAAGGCCACATATCAGTTGACCTGACTGTAAGATAGGAAGAGAATCCTGGTGGGCCTGATCTAATCACATGGGCCTTTTAAATCAGGGTCTGGAGAGATTTGAACCCTGGGGGCGGATTTGATGTGTGAGAAGTTTTCCATTGCTGGCTTGAAGATAAAGGGGGACACAAGGCAAAGAGCATGAGTGGTCTGTGGGAGCTGAAAGCAACCCCTGGCTGATGACCAACAAAAAAATGGGACCCCAGTGTTAAAACTGCAAGGAACTGAATTCTCCTACAACTGTGAAAGCTTGAAAGAGGACTCGGAGCTCCAGAAAGGAATGCAGCCCAGTGGACACCTTGATCTCAGCCTTGTGGAATCCTAATCAGAGAACCAGTTCAGCCATGTCCAGACTCCTGACCCATAAGCACTGTGGGATAATTATTTGGTGGTGGTGTAAGCTGCTACATTGGTGGTAATTTTTATACTGCAATAAAAAAAGTAATACAGAAGAGAACTTGTTTAAGACATATTATGGATGAAAAGTCAGCAAATAAAGGGATACAGAGGAGAGAGTAGGAAGAGTCAGAAATGGCCTTACTTATAACAAGCACCTATATGTCCTTTAAGTATGTACCTTTAAGGGTGGTGTCAGTTAGGAATGCTTTTGGCTGTAAGTAATGGAAACTTCAGCTAAAAGTAGCATAAGCAATTTTTCTCTCAGAGCAGATATGATTACTCAATGATGCTGAAATGGATCTTTTCTATCTTTCTGACTCTCTGCTATACTTAATTTGTTGGCGTTTTGTCCTCATAGTTCATGATCATAAGATGACTACTGCACTTTCAGGCACCCCATGCATTCTTTTTTTTTTCTTTTCTTCTTTTTCTTTTTTTAGGAGGTGCTGGGGATTGCAGCCAGGACCTCGTATATGGGAAGCAGACGCTCAACCACTGAGCTACATCCACTCCCCTCCCATGCATTCCAAGCAGGAAGAAAGAGGAAGGGAAAGGGTTTTGGCAGTCTGGTCTTTTGCATTGAAAAAGCAAAAGATAATCTGAAATGCCCGCTGAGAAGGCTCACTCACATCTCAATGGCCAGAACTGGACGGCATTCCCACCTTTAGACCAAGGGGAATGGGATTGCTATGACTGCTTTAGGCCAATTGCAATTCATCTCCTTGGGTTGGGGTAGAGATCTGTGCTTCCCAAGTCCAAGGCCTCCCTCTTACCACTTAAACAAATCAAGATTTTCTTCACAGGAGGGGCAGAGGCGAGAATGGATACTGACCAGAAACAGATAGTTTCTTCCACAGTTGAAAAGGACATTTTATTCATTCATTCAACAAATATTTTTTGGGCACATAGTATGGTATTGCCCAAGGTTTTACAGAGATGGTGTGTGTGTGTGTGGTGAGGACACAGATATGCAAACTAATTACATTCAGAATGGCTTTAATAGCAAAATGAAAAGTGTCTACTTCAGTGTTGACCGTAACATACTCCTCCCACAGATACAGTAGGTGAATCACACACACAGCAATACCAGGCCCAAAGAAACATATTGATTTGTGCTTTTAAAAAAGAGAAAATGTTTCATTTGTTAGAATATATATACAGAGTAAACTTCTAAGAATGATTGAACTAAGTACTGATCAATACCTTGAACTAAATCTGGGCAAGAGATGTAGCTTTCATTTACAATGCAAAAATAGATGTGAAATATTTTCTAAAGGAGGTATTGTATTCTGTCTTCATTCTGTGGGAACTGGGACACTGAGTTTCAACATAATTTACACAAGAATCTAAGAGGGCTCCACTCATTTGAATGGGCATTTATGTACTTTAGATACATACATATGAATACATATCTTTTTCAATAGAGAGCCTTTGGTTCACCAACTTCATTCCTGTGAAATATGTTTATGGAAGTAACCATTTGCCAATCTATAATTTGATGATATGGAATATGACACATGAGCTTATTCATATTACAGAAATTAATTCTGTAATTAATTGTTCAGATGTGAACTTGGCTTTAAACATGATAACCGGCTTCATACTAACATAATTAACAAGAAATTTGTTCCAGTGTGAAACAGACACAAAAAGAACAGCTTGTCGCTGAC
>JAQZBX010066549.1:0-16144 GCA_029593785.1 Cabassous unicinctus
TAGACATTTATCTATACATCTTGATAAGCTCCTTTCTGCTCCCTTTTACAATATATAAATATATATCTTCTATAGTAATAGGGAGTATAGTAAACAATGAAAAACCTTCAAAACATAGTAAGGGCTTTTCCCTTGCTGGGGAAGTCACATACAAGCTCAGCTGCAATCTCCCAGGCCTTCCTTACCCCCTCCTTTTTTGATCAAAGTTTCAATGTGTTAAGCTTCCACAGGACAGATATTAGATCTAATGGAATAGCCTGACCATACCTTGATCCCAAAACCTGGAACAAACTGCATATTAGGGCAGGAAATCTGCATGAATGTTACTTGAAATATGCTTTTCTCTCAGTGGCAAGGCATCCTCTCCCTGGGATGTACAAATCTATCTCTCAGGTAGCACAGATGTCTGTTATCTCCAACTTCATCCACCATCCCTGACAAGCAGTTGTCCTACCCCAGGAATGGCCATAAAGGGATCTTTTCACCTGCTTTTTCAGATCCTTTGTCCTGTGTCTAAGTAATAAAGTGGTCATATGCTGAAAGTATCTGTTGTGCCTGAGCCTATGTCCCCACAATGCACCATATAGCAACTCACTCCACATCCCCAAAACAAATATGGAGTCTTTAAACTATTTCTCTTTAGCATTGATGTATTCCTCACACATCTCTGCTGTGAATGATGTAAATAAAGTTATGTTAGTTCTCTGTGTGGAAAGAGAAAACATCGAAATATTGTAATAGGAGTTTCTATCTATTTATATATTATGGGGGAAATAAAATTGATTTAGAAATCCACAAAGAATCTTAATGAAATACTCAGAATGTAAAGAAGTTTCTTTTTCAAAAAATAGTGGACAAGGAAACGTCAAGAAACTATGATAATAGATATATGGTGTGGTAAATGAGAAAAAAACAAACAAAAAATAAACATGTTCTTAATCTTAGTCCCATTCCTTTTGGTTTGAGCCCATTGTAAATAGGAGCTTTGAAGGTGTTATTTTTAGTTAGTGTGACTAATGGAATCAGAATGGATCATAATCCTATTACTGGGGGCTCTGAGGGAGAAAGAAACAAGGAGGAGCCTGAAGTAAGAAGCCAGCAGTCAGTAGAACAGAAAGAGATGAGAGAGGATATCACCACATGATGTGAGGCAAGAATACAAACTGTGGAACACCAAGGATCACTGGCAGCCAGCACAAGAATTTTACAGATTTTGGGGTTACACATTTGATGGATGTAAGGTCTAACTGCCTTATTTTATTTTATTTTTGTTCTTTCTTTCACTGTTGCTAAGATACAAAGGAAAGAATCAGATATAAATTAAATAGTAATGAGATGCAACCCTCTCTTGGTGCCAGATTCCATTTCTTGTGGTCAAGAATATCCTCCTGGATCAATGAAGTAAGAAAACCAGCTTCAACCAGTTGGCTGGACCTGCACAGAAGAAACCCCTGGGTGTCCTCACTTAAACCTGCTTAATTAACATAGTAAAATCCCCACCCAGGGATCGAGTTACCTGACCCTTTTTCTATCATGCAATATATGAGCAACCACGATTTCCTGAACATACTAATCATACACTTATATAACCAGCTATGTGTGTTCATCGATATGCACAAAAGCTAATGCATTATCAAAGCAGATGCTAAATAGAAACTTAGTCACTTAAGCAATAGTGAAACTGCAGCACAGGGAGTAACATCTGAGTTGTTTTAGGCTGACACTGGCTCCTTGTCTCTACAGACATAATAAATATGAGTTTTACCTAACTCTCATTTTGAAGTTTTCTTCTTGCCATCATTGGTTACCCATAAAGGGCCTGCTTTGAGGTCTAACACATTGATTTTGTACTTCTCCTACCCTCAAAACTGTGAGACAAGAGATTCTCATTGTTTAAGCCAACTGATTGCATGGTATTTGTCATAGCAGCTGGGAAACTAAGAGATATGTACAAAATTAAAATAAGAGTATACGTATTTGAAAATTTAAATATTTCTTCTAAATTTGACTTCTTTATGGTGTTATATATTGTAAGTAATTATATACAAAGAAGGGGAAAATAATGCTTGGAATCCTGGCTGTGCTAGACTTTAAAAATAGATTTGGAATGATGTGTTCATGAGATGTACTTAATGTTTGTTCTAAAATGGAAGCATTCCTCAGGAGCACACTTGATGAAATCATTCTTAATTTATGTAGGTTGGAGGATTATTAAGAAATAACTTTCAAAATCAAAAATCCTTTTAAAACCTGTGAGTTTGTAAGAAACCAAATAAATATCACATCTGTGTAGATCAAATTGTCTTTCATAAACAAAAAGTTAATGGATGCATCTTTGAGGAAGAAGTAGTCCTTGAATGTGCCATATTTTGAGGCTACTCATGGTTACTGGGACTGTTTCTTGTCTTTAGGAAGATAGGATTAGGTGACAGGGTTTTTCAAACTTCATTTTGCAATAATTTTAGATAAGAGTTAAAAAAAATAGTACATAGAGTTGCTGAGTACATTTCATTCAGTTTTCCTAAATGCAAACTCTTACATAAGTAAATTAAAATGATCAAAACTAAGAAATTAACAAAATAAATTAACAAAATACAAATAATATTTTTATAAGTAGAGATTTTATTTGGGTTTCCTCAATTTTTATATTAATGTCCTTTTATGAGAATAAAATCAGAAGCCCATATTGCATTTTGATATCTTGTCCCTTTGATTTCTCCAATCTGTGAAATTTACTGTATTTCCTTGTCTTTCATGAACTTGACATATTTGAAGAATACTGGCTGGGAATTTTGTAGTACTGCATAATTTTGTTGGTTTAATATTTTCTCATGACAATGTTTTGCATTTTGGGGCAGAATACTAAGTGGGTGGTATGTGCCTTTTTTGTGCATTATATAAAGAAGTATATGATGTTGATACATCTTATAAATGCTGATAATAACTTTGATAACTTGGTAAAGCACTGTCTGGCAGCTTCCTCTGTTGTAAGATTAGCCATTTGAATTTATTAAATATTCTAGGAATGATATTTTAAAACTGTGAAAATATCCTGTTCTTAAACTTTCATTCACTAATTTTAGCACTTTTCAGTAGCTCCTATAGCCACAATGATATTCTCATAATTATTTTATATTTCTCTCATTTGTTGAACCTTTATTAACTCTTTCTTATGTGAGAAATATTAATTTTCCAAATTGTCATTATTTATCTAATTATTTATTTATTACTAGATGCACAAATATTAATTTTATTCATATTGATTTTCTTTGGGGTAAAATCCAGTACTGCATTATTTATTGTGCTGTTTAAATTTTTTCCAGTCTTGGCCATTGGGAGGTATTTCTTGTCTGCTTTGGAGTCCTTTAAAAATGATCTTTATCTTTTTTTCTTCATCTTTTCTAGCCCTTCCTAGGGCCTGCCAAGGTCAGAGATAGTATATCATTATGTGTACACTCAACTGTGTATACAAACATCTATGTTCATTTCTGTATCAATCTAATAAATACATATTTTAAAAAGCATAGTTCGATGGTGATACTTTAATCTCCAATCTTACAAGTATAGTTCATTTTAGTGTATATTCGGCTCTCATTATCAAAATATATTATAACTTAGTAAACCTAAGTACATATATGAGTAAATATAGAATAATTTTAGAAATGGTAATATATATATGGTTACAAGAACAAATTTACCACCCAAAATACAGTGTTTGTGATTTTTTTCCTTTAACCTCAGAGTTTCCAGTCAAAATGTTATTTTACAAAATCACTCAGGTCAATGCCTTTCTTACAAATGCCATCCAGCATTCTGCTTTATTCTTTTTTAATTCACATTATGTAAAAGTCACTACGTGTGGTTTGACCTTCCATGGTATTGAAAAATCCATAGTCATGTATCCACCCCCACAGTACCGCAAAGGATTTTGCATAACCTCAAAAAGTCCCTCAGGTTAAATAGAATTAAACAATGGACAGCCTTTGGTTCTGGCTTCTTTCACTTAACAAGATGCACTTATGTTTCACCCATGCTGATTTGTTAATCAATAATTTGTACCTTTTTATTTCTGAGTAATATTCCATTATATGGATTCACCATATTTTATCTATTCACTTATTAAATAACATCTGAATTGTCTCCAATTTTGATGATTATGAAAATGATGCCACAGGCAATAGCATAGATGTTTTTATGAATATGAGTTTTTGATTCAGATAATTAAAATTCTTGGGAATGAAAAGGCTGGGTTGCATAAAAAGTGTATATTTATCATTATAAGAAACTGCTTTCCACAGCGGCTATTTTGTTACACCTTAATTCATAATAACATCTTCAAAGGTTCTCTTTACAAATGGTTTATGCACTGAGAGAAATATTTTTTCCTAATTGTTTGTTGAGAACTTCTATTTAGCTTTTGATGGGTGTCTAGGTGGAGAATTCTCAAGGATTCTTAATGAGTAAATTATGGCAGATTTAAAAAATGCCATTCACATCTATATGACTTCAAAAAAGTCAAGGGTTAGGGGGCCCCTGAGTGCTCTAGAGACATGTAGACACTATAAGCTGGGCTGACAATCTCAGAAATTTGGTACCCTGTCTGTGGGCCTTATCTTGGAATATGTGTTCCCCAGTGTAACAAAGTTAGACTCATTTATAACTTCCCTATACATGTCTCTTCTGCCCCTTTTATTTGAATCTACAATTGGCACTATACTTGCTAAATATATATAACAGAGATTTAAATCTTCAGTCTGTTCATATGCCGGCTAAGCCCTGAATCTTAGCAGAGTTGCAACACCGACTTTCCAGTTTATTGGACTGTTTTAAAGACTACTGATTTTCCTTCCTTGTTTCTTTCCAGCACATATCATTCTATGGCTTTGTAAGCATGCCCAGGAGTGGAGCAGGAACTGCTGATTTGGTCACAAAAATTCCCTCTTGGATGAGCAGCACTTTTCCTTTATGGAAAAAAAACTGCAATTTTATTTTCTTCTTTTTTTCCTTTAATCAAAATAGGGCTAAACAGAATTTTTAACTCTCATTTTTGGCTGGATGATTAAAATCTTTAGTTTTTCTAAATATCTGTCCCTTAAAATCTATGTAGAGGAAAAACAAAAATCTTACTGAAGTGTGCTTTCCCCCATGCTGTCCTCCATTCTCTCAACATAAAGTCAAAGCAAAAATAGAGCACCATAGAAATTTCAATATTGATTTTTCTTAGACTGTTAAAGCTTACTAGGAGTCAAAAAGCTTTATATAAACCAGTAGTCCCTGCATATATTTGTTAGCTCAGTAGAAACCATGATCTAACAGATTATGTGTATTCAAAAAGTCCATTTTTTGAATAGGTCCTGGTTTTCTAGATTGTCTCTTTACATTTGGTGTATGTTTCCCCCAACCCACCCTATTATTATTATTATTACTATTATTATTATTTTCATATCATTCATACATAAACATACATAAACAAAAGTGTATAGTAAAAGTTGTGAGCTTACAAAGCAAACAGGCATAAAATCACACAAGGGTCCCATACATTAAGTCACCACCAACACCTTGCATTGTTCTGAGACATTTGCTACAAATTATTAAAGAATATCATCAAAATCTTACTACTAACTATAGTCCATATCTTACATTTGGTTTAATTTTTCCCCAATCCACCCTATTACTTTTTTTAAATTTTTTTTTACAAAACTTCTGAAATTACAAAACTATCATGCTCATGTGCAGAATTGCCATACATCATCCCTCCATCAACACACCACAGAGTGGTGGGGAATGTTGGTTACAGATTGTGAGATAATATCATCAGACTATTACCACTAACCATTGTTCATAGTGTTCATTTGGCACACTTTTTCCATACTCCCCCATTATCAACACAGTGCGTCTTTGGCATAGATGCATGAATATTACAATATTGCTGTTAACCACAGTCCATAGGTCACACCAGTTGTATTTTTCCCATGCTTCTCCACATTCCCACCACCCTGCAATAGTGACCTACATCAGCTCTAGCTCACAGAAGGACACTCTTGCATCTGTACCATCAACCACAATTCTCATTCACCTCTAGGTTCACTTTGTTAGTCAGTCCCTAGATTATTCTCTACCTGTCTTTCAATTGATATTTATAACCTTAGACTAACCTTTCAAGTCACATTCTCATTTATGAACAAGCTGCTCACTTCAGTGTGCTACCATCAACTAAATACATTTCCACACTTTCACAATAAATTTAATTAAAACTTCTCTATACATTAAGCATCAATAGTCCTTCTCAGCCATTCTCTTATCTCCTTTAAGAATCCACCACCTACCACCAAGTCTTGAAGTAGTTTTCATTCATTTTCTTCTAGAAGCTTTATGGTTCTTGTTTTTATATTTAGGTATTTGATCCATTTTAAGTTAATTTTTGTATAAGGTTTGAGACAGGGAACGTCTTTCTTTCCTTTGACTATGGATATCCACTTCTCCCAGCACCATTTTTTGAATGAACTGGTCTGCTCTAGCTGGGTGGGTTTGACAAGTTTATAAAAAAATCACTTGACCATAGATGTGAGGGTCTGTTTCTGAACCAACAATTCCGTTCCCTTAGTCTATGTGTTTGTCTTTATGCCAGTACCATGCAGCTTTTACCACTGTAGCTAAGAAATATGATTTTAAGTCCGAAAGTAAGAGTCCCCCAACTTCAGTTTTCCTTTTTAAGATGTTTCTGGCTATTCAAGAACCCTTATCCTTCCAAATAATTTTGGTAATTGTGTTTTCCCTTTGTTTAAAAAATGTTGGTGTTATTATTATCGGGATTTCACTGAATCTGTATATCAATTTGGGTAGAATTGACATCTTAATGATATTTAGTATTCCAATCCATGAGCATGGAATATTTTTTCCAGTTATTTAGTTCTTTTTTTAATTTCTTTTAACAATGCATTGTAGTTTTCTGAGCACAAGTGCTTTACATCCTTAGTTAAGTTTATTCCTAAATATTTGATTCTTTTAGTTGCTATTGTGAATAGAGTTTTTTCCTGACTTGCTCCTCAGACTGTGCATTACTAGTGTCTTTTAAAGTCTATTACATCTGATATATGTATGGTCACTCTGACTTTATTTTGGTTACTGCATGTGTGGAATATCTTTTCCCAGCCTTTCACTTTCAATCTGTTGGTATATTTGGGTCTAAAGTGAATTCTTGTAGACAGTATATAGATTACTCATTTTAAATTTTGTCAAATTCTATAAAAGTGTACAGTGCAAAATGTAAACCATAATGTAAGCTATTGACCATGATTAGTAGTAATGCTTCAATATTTGTTCATCAATTGTAACAAGTGTACCATCCACATATAAAATATTATAAGAAAGGGAAAGGGAAAGAGGGGGAGAGTGTTGGGTATATGGGAATCCCCTATATTTTCTATGTGACTTTTCTGTAACCTAAAATTTCTTTGAATGTAAAGTGAAAAAACAAGATACTGGGGCAACATATGAAAGAAAATGTCATTGGACATAAAACACAACAGATCTTAAAGTGAAGAAAGACACAATGAATAAAATTTTTATAATACTTTTACTGTCTTTTAAATTTTTAAATTTTTTATTTGGTATTTTATTTGCTATTTCTTATTACTACTATTTCAAGTTCTTATTAATTTTATTTGGTTAGTTTTTGGCTTTGTTTTTGGGAGGTTTTGGATTGCAGAAGTGTCACAACTGTGGCAGGGGAAGATTACTGCTGCATGGTGTCAGTGATGAGGGGAAGTATGGGGAGGTGTGTACCTGGGGCATGCATCTAAGGCATATGTACATGTTCAAGTGTTATTTGGGCATTGTCTCAGGGATGGAGACCAATGCAATAGCTGAAAGAATAATGAATCCAATCCTGGGGAGTCCTGCTCCATTCTCTAATAGATTGGCAAAAATTCCTTGAGTAAATGGGCAGTGCCTAGAGAAGGAGGACAGACCATTGTAAAAGGCCTTGATATTGATTATTGTACTCATGAAACTTTTCTTTTGAAATTGAAACATAGCTTAGTATTATACATTGCCTGAGAGTTACCTCCTGAAGGCCTCCTTATTGCTCAAATTTGGCCTATCTCTAAGCCAATCTCAGCACATAAATGCACTATCTTCACTACAGTCATGACATGACTCACGGGGATGAGCCTCCTGAAGGCCTCCTTATTGCTCAAATTTGGCCTATCTCTAAGCCAATCTCAGCACATAAATGCACTATCTTCACTACAGTCATGACATGACTCACGGGGATGAGCCTCCCTAGCACTGAGGAATTATTACCAAGCACTGACTAGCAATGCATCTAGAAAAAGACCTTGACCAATGGGGGAAATATTAAATATAAATGGGTTTTCATGGCTAAGAGATTTTACAGTAAGTTGGGACTTCATCCCAGAGGTTATGCTTATGCATGTGTTACCAGAATCTCATTGACTGCCACAGTAAACAGTGTCTAAAACTGTTGGGCTCATTGAGGACTCTAGAGATGTCTAGACACTACAGGCAGGCAGACAATCTCAGGAATTCAGCAAATGTAAGTGGGCCTTACTTTGGAATATATGCTCCCCAATGTAACAGAGTTAGACTCATTTATATTTTCCCTACACATAACTCTTCTGCCTCCTTTTTTGAACCTATAATGAGCAATACACTTGTTAATTATATGTCCCAGAGACGTAAATCTTCAATCTGTTCATAGGCCGGTTGAGCCCTGAATCTCAGCCGAGTTGCAACATCTACTCTCCATTTCATTGGACTCACCCAGGTCAACTAACAAAATAATGATGATGGACAATGCCCATACCAAAACACAAAGAGTATCTACCATTGCAAACAAGACAGTTCCATCCATTTGCCCCATGATATAAGCCCCCTCTCAATCAGAACAGAGGGGGCATCACCATCCCAAAGTCCTCAAGACTGGGCAATGAACAATGGACTAAAGTAGACTTATTATTATTCTATTAAAGATAGTATTATTCTAGCAATGGAATAACATGTATCATTGACATGAAGGCAGTAACAACCAGAGATTATGAGGGGATGGAGAGGGAAGAATAAGTATAGTGTGGGGGCATTTTGGGGACATTGAAATTATCCTTCATGATATTTCAATGATGGATACAGGCCATTATACATTTTGTCAAAATCTATAAAATTTTGTGGGACAATGTGTAAACTATAATGTAAACAATACTCCGTAGTTAGTAGCAATGCTTCAATATGTGTTCATCAATTGTAACAAATGTACCACACACACTAATGAAGGATTTTGTTAATGCAGGAAAGTGTGGTAGGGGCAGGAGGTGGGTTATATGGGAATCCTTTATATTTTTGATGTAACATTTTTATAATCTAAATCTTCTTATAAAAAAAAGCATAGTTTCATTAATGAGGGAGATTCTTTAAAACTTCAGAAGGATCAACAAAATGTGGATATTTATAAGTATTAAGTGCCTGAAATAGGCAGTTAATATGAGATTTAACATCATCTATGCCATGTTTTCCTACAGCTGCAGAAAGACAGCCTCAGCAGAGATCAGGGGCCATCTTGCTTCACCATGTGGCAGGCGACTTGGGTGAGTTGGCATCTGTACTGATGCCATAGTTTGGACATTTCATGGCCCTGGAACTGTAAGCTTTTACTCCAAATAAACACCCATTTTAAATGGCATCACATTTCTTCCTCACTTCAGCACCGTTTTAACAAACTAAAACAGAAATTGGCATTGAGTGATTGGTTTTGTGCTGCTGCAATGACCAGAAATGGTGGAATGGTTTTAAAAATGGGTAAGGGGTATTTTTTTTGAGGAATTGTGAGGTGCTTAATAGAAAAGGCTTAGACTATTATGAAGAGTCTGTTGGTTGCTATGGACCCTAAAGTTATTTCCAGTGAGGAATTAGAAGGAAATGATGAAACTATTATTGGAAATTAGAGGAAAGGTGATCCTTGTTTAAAAATTGCAGAGAACTTTGCAAAATTGTATCCTCATGTTAGATGGAAAGCAAAATTTGAAAATGATCAGTTTGAATATTTAGCTGAAGAGGTTTCCAAAGTAAATGTGGAAAATACAGACTGACTTCTCCTTGCAACTTATAGTAATATGTTAGAGGAAAGAGATAAACTGATAATTGAATTGTTGGGAACAAAGAAACTAGTAACTTATTTCAGAAATTCCAATCTACTGGAAAACAAGCCCCCCGAGGATAGTGGCCCATGTGAAGATTTAACTAAACTTGGAATTTATAAGCCAGGATTGGAAATGCAGTTATCCAGGAAGGAGGTATGGAAAGTCTTACTGTAGTTCTCCAGGTATTTGAACAAGTTGGATCTTCCACCCCATTATTCAGTGAGAGTTTGTCCACCAGAAAGATTGGAGTACATTCCCAGGTAGATGGGGAGAGTTAGGTCACCACTCCACTGACCTGTGGGGAGTAAGCCAGTTCCCTAAAGATTAGGGAGAGTTAGGTCATCAACTCACTGCTCTGAGAGGGTGGATCTGTTCACCATAGTATAAAGAATGTTACCCAGATGCTTCAAGCGGGTGAGCCAAAAGTATGGCCATTGGACAAGCTTTTAGAAAGGGTCAGTGATGATGAGGCCCTGAGGATAAGAAGAAACCATCATTGTAAGATTGACTCTCAGATTTTGAAATATATTGATGTATGCCCATCAGGTTTTTGGAAATATTGGGGATGCATATCACGTGTTTCTTTCACAAATTTTCTTTATGGGTAATGCAAGTGTTTATCCTATTTATGTCCCCCCTTTTTATATTGGAAGATTTCTAAGTGTTCTAAGTTTCATAGGTCTACAGCCAGAAGGGAACTTTGCCCCAAGATAACTGAATTCCTGTAATTGACTTTCTACTTAGGACTGCTACTGAAATGATTTAAGATTTTTGGAATATTGTGATGTAATGAATGCATTTTGCATATGGAAAGACATATCTTTTTAAGATTCAGAGGGTGGAGTATGGCAGTTTGAGAATATTTTTATGAATCCCAAAAAGAGAAAAATTAAGTATGTAAAATAATCTATTACACTGGGTGTGGTACTCTTTCATTGCATTAAATTCAGGTGAGGGGCCTTTGATTAGATAACTTGATAAGAACAATTTAGGGCTTTTGAATGGACTATATCAGTAAGATATGAGTCAGGTTGAGTTTCTGCATATGTGCTGGGTCTTTTCAAAATGGACATACAAGCAGACAGGATCAAGAAAAGTGAGCCGCCATGTTTAATGCTGCCATGTGAGAGAGGTTTGGCCCACAGTTGAGCTGTAAAGAAGGAAGACCACAAGGGGCTCAAGGATCTGAGGCCCAGAGAGAGAGAGAGAGAGAGAGAGAGAGAGAGAAGGCCTGGTAAGCGATAAGCCCTATTCCAGGTTTGGCTACAGCTGCAGAAAAGCAGAGACATTAGTAGAGATTGCTGGCCATTTTGCTTCACCACGTGGCAGCAACACCTGAAACAACAGTAGCTGACTGTGGTGAGAAAGCATCTCTGCTGATGCTTCAATTTGGACATTTCATGGCTTTGGAACTGTAAACTTGTACCCTAAATAAATTGCCATTATAAAAATCAACATATTACTGGCATTTTTCTTTGGCAAAGAACCAGAAAAAAGACTATTAAATTACCGTAAGCATCAAGTGAAATTTGCTTCCACTAACCCTTTTGCAACTTTCTATATCCGTTCAAGCTTTGTCTTATATATTCCCACTCTTATTTTATGAAAGCCAGCCATCTTATGTTAGAAAAAACACAGTCCCTTAAAGATGCTTTCACAAACCTTCTTTTCTTTCCACATCCATTTAAGTCTTGTCTTATATCCCTCATTGTGTTCTGTGACAAACTAATCATTTCACTTTAGGCAAAATATTTTTAAAAGACATGCACAATAGTTTCATTAATTTAAAACTTACAATTTTATCCTCTAAAAATTTAACACACTAATTGTTAATTTATTAGAATCCGATAAACCTAGGGAGATTACACATGAGTAGAATAAAATTAATAATATGTAAGAAATATTTTCTTTTTCCTTTCCTTCTTAGGAGGTTAAAACCTCTTGGTTGGGAAAAAAAGAAAAAAAATGCATAAAAGTAGGTAAGCAGAGTCCAACTCCCTCGCAAAAAATTATGCAGAAAGGGCAAAATCTTATCCAAAGGAGCTGTTTTGGAGATACATAGAAGGGGAAAGTGCTATGCATCATCCAGGATGGAACTAGGCAGTTAAAGAAGCCAAAGGAAATCCATAACTTATTCACCCCTGTGCCTGGAAATGGCACAAATATCCCATCTTCAAGGCAAAGAGCCTTGGTAAAACCCCTGACTCACTGCAACAAATGGAGAGGGATGGAGCATTTCCTGGCAGGAAGAGGGATCTGGTGGAGGGTGGAGAGTGGTTTATTTTCAGTGAGTTTGGCCAGATGAGCTCCTTTAAATATTGGGTTGTCCCCGAACAGCACTGAGGTGTCTGCAGGGAGAAGGAAGGGAAGATCTGATCAGGCAGGCTATCACACACAGTTGACCTGGGAGAGATACAAACGAAGGTAGAGAAGGGGCAGAGACAGGCACCTAAACAGAAGAGCTTGGCAAACTGTTAGAAGCTTAAGCCACCTCAGGGAAAGGGGGTGGGAAGAGCCAGATAAGCTTTCTGAAGCCCTCCTTTGCTGTGGAGCCAGTGCAGCTCGGTGGAGGAATTCCTACCTTGCATATACAAGGTCCCTGGTTTGATTCCTAGGTCTTTCCAGAGAGTGATCCACTGGGTTATCAGGTACTCAGCTGGTACTTTATGACAGGGAACATATAGATGGATTTTTTTCTTGTTTTAAGTTTTTTAGATGGGTTATTTTTATTTTTTAAAATTTTTATTGGTTCCTCTTTTTTTCTTAATTTTATTCACTAAAAGCAGGTAAATCACCTGTGGAGGGCATGCTGAAGGGTGATTGATTGATGAGTACCTACAGCCTGAGAAGCTCCTTAGGGGCTTGAGAGGGAAGGCTGTTTTTCCTGTTTTTGTTTTTTAGTTTTTTGGGGATTTTTTGTTGTTTTTGTTGTGTTTCTTGTTTGTTGTCTGTCCCCTTTTTTTGCTTCCTTTCTTTTTTTTTTAACTTATTTTTTCTCCCTACTTTATATCTTTTCTTTCCCTCATTATTCTCTCTTCTGTTTTCTGTTGATTTACTTTCATTCTGCTTCTTTTTGTTTGATCTTCATTTTTTAAAAAATGCTATTTTTTTTCTTTTCCTCTCTTATCATCATTCCAGCTTTTTAACATTGTATATTTTTCTCTATTTTGTTCCTTGTTTCATTTTTTCTATTCCACCTTTTTTATTCTTATTTCTTTGTGCTTTTTAAAAAAAGTTTTTACTCATATTACTTATTTAATTCCCTAAATCTTATACAGTCCCTCTTCTACCTTTTATTATTATTATTATAATCTTATTTTTCTATTTTTCTCTTTCTTTTTCTCTGGTCCTAATTTTTTTTCAAGGGAAAATAGACAATGGCAAGAATATAGTATAAGAGTAACCAAGTATCAAAAAAACAAAACAACAACAACAACAAAAAACTTACCACACACACACAAACAAATAAATAAAATACTAGAGTAGAAAGAGAAGCTAACCAGAAGCTAACCAACCAAATAAACACATCAGAGTAAGTTCATCTGAATATACATGAAAATTATATAAAATTGTTCAAATGATTGAGGGATGGGCATGGCCATGATGGATAGACAATCACTCAATAAATGAGGGAATACTGAATTCCCAGCCAGGAGAGCTCTGCCACATTCTCCAAGGGAGCAGCAGCAGGCCCCCTAGTGCAAGGGCAGTGTCTGGCAAAAGACGATGGCCCACTGTTGGGTTCTTATTATTGAGGACTAGCCTTATGAGTCTAGGCTCTTGTTATTGAAACTTGGCCTACTGTTATGGGATGCCTAAGGGTTGCCACCTGAGAGCCTCCTTGTTGCTCAAATGTGGCCTCTCTCTAAGCCAAACTCAGCATAAGAATGCATTACTTTGCCCCCAACGTGGGACATGACTCCCGGGGATGAGCCTCCCTGGCAATGAGGGACTAATACCACGTGCCAACTGGAAACATGACTGGGAAAAAAAAAAGAAAAAAACCTTGAATAAAAGGGGGAAAAGGTAAAGACAAATGAGTTCATGTGGCTCAGAGACTTCAAAGAGAGTCGGGAGGTCATCCCAGAGGTAATGCTTACGCACACCTCAGTAGGATCTCATAGAACACCAAAGTGGATATCACCCCACACAGAGGGACTCCTGAGGGCTCTGGATACAGCCAGGTCCTATATAAGGGGGGATAGCCCCAGAGATTGACTCCTTATCAGTGGGCTCTACTTTGGAATCTGTGCTCCTAAGAGTGACAGAGTTGGACTCAAATAGGTCCTCCCTGCACATGGTCCATCAGTCCCTTCTATTCAAACCTATATGTGAGGCTGGAGTTTGTAGGTGTAGTTCCAGATACTGGAGCCTCTGGCCTGCCTATATGCCAGCTATGCCTGGAATCTCGGTGGAGCTGCAACTCCTACTCTACAGCTCAATGGACTCACCCAAGTCACCTGGTGAGGAGACAACGATGATGGACAATGGCAACCCCAGGGAATGGAGAGAGACTGCAGCTGAAGGCAGGATAATCCCATCCACTGTATCTATGAGATACAAGCCCACTCACTGGGAGATGGAGTGGACATCACCATTCCAGTCCCCTCAGGATTGGGGGAAGAGCTATGGATTAGAGTGGACTCAATGGTATTCTGTTGTAGACATATTGTGATTCAAGCAATGGAAGAAATTATAACAGTGAGGTAAAGCCAGTGGTCACTAGATGCTTTCGGGGCAGGGAGGGGAATGGCAGTTGTAATACAGGGGTTTTTCAGGACTTAGGGGTTGTCCTGAGTGACATTGTGGTGACAGATATAGGCCATTTTAGAGCAGCATATACCATGCAGAACTGTGTGGGAGAGAGGGTGGCCTATGATGTGAACTGTGGATGTGAATGCTTAGTGGCAAAGCCCCCGGATGTGTATATCCATTGCAGGTGATATGCTACACTAATGAAAGAGGTTTATGTGAGATTTTATGGGAGGTTTGGGAGGTGGAGATCATGGGAATCCCTGTAATTTTCATGTAACATCTATGTAATCTAAGCATCTTTAAAATATATATGAAAAAAATTACAAACCATACTAAGAAACAGAAAGACAGAGCCCAGTCTAATGAACAAACTAAAAAAAAATTGAGGAGATGCAGAAGGTGGAACAACAAACAGAGATGTCCAAACAAATATCATGAATCAACTTAATGAAGTGAAAGAAAAGATAAAAGATATTAAAAAGACACTGGGGGAACATACTAAGAAATTGTAAAGATATAAAAAAGATGACAGATATGATGGTGATGAATGGCACAAGGCAAGAAATCAAAAATACACTCAAAGCACATAAGAGCAGATTTGAAAAGGCAGAGAAAAGAATTAGTGATGTCAAAGACATTACATCTGAAACCAAACCAATAATATAACAGATAGAAAGAAAAGATAGAAAAAAATCCAGCAGGGACATAGGGATTTGAATGACAAAACAAATGCACAAATATATGCAGCATAGGCATCCCAGAGGGAGAAGAGAAGGGAAAGGGGACAGAAGGAGTGTTGGAGGAAATAATGGCTGAAAATTTCCCAACTCTATTGAGGGACTTGGATGTACATGTCCAGAAAGCACAGCACACCCCAACAGTTTAAATCCTAACAGGCCTACCTCAGGACACACACTTTTCAATTTGTCCAATTCTCAAGACAGAGAGAATACTAAAAGCAGCAAGAGAAAATAGATGCATCATATTCGAAGAAAGCTTGATCAGATCAAGTGTTGATTTCTCATCTGAAACCATGGAGGCAAGAAGACAAAGGTATGACATAGTTAAGGTGTCAAAAGAAAAAATTCCAACCAAGAATTCACTACCCAGAAAAGCTGGCATTCAAAAATGAGGAAGAGTTCAAAATAGTCACAGATGAACAGAAATTAAAAGAGTTTGTCAAAAAGAAACTTGCCCTTCAGGAAATACTTAAGGGAGTTCTGCATGTTGAAAGG
>JAQZBX010066550.1:0-16095 GCA_029593785.1 Cabassous unicinctus
ACTCACGAATCCTTTTGAGCAATCTACCTCAACGTCCTGTTCCCTCCAGATCGAAGTCCCCAAGGATCTCACTCCATGCGCCCCCAGCACAGACCCCCTGGGCAGGACCCTGTCCCCAATCAGCCCTCCTCAGAAAGCGAGTCAGCAAGTGCCCTCCTAAACCGATGCCATCTTAAACTCTCTCCTCCCCTAGTATTTTTGAATATATTAAATTAGAGTTATTTTCTTAATTTTATTGCCCATTTGTTCTTGCTTGTATGTAGAAATGCAATTGATTTTTCTCATTTCCTTATATTCTCCAAAAATACTGAGCCCATTTATTGTTTGTAATCATTTTTTGTGGTTTCTTTAGGATTTTCTATGTTCAAGATCATGTCACCTATGAATAGTCATTTTGATTCATCCACTTCATATTTGCTTATTTGAGATTAAAGTATTTTTTATGACCATACAAACTTTAGTTAAGCTAAGTTTAGCTAAGCTCTGTGTATCTTCGGAATAAATAAAATATGTATGTAATAAACTTATAAGAAAGTAATGATACTTGATGAAGAGATATAATTAAAGACTTTTTAAAAATGCGCTACAGTGATGCAAGAGGATGGGAAGAAAAATTTCCCAAGAATGCCAGTTGTCCCCAAATTATTTTATAGAATTCTTTCATTTGTACACAGAATTATAATTCAGCTTGTCCATAGTGTTTATTTCTGAACTTGTAAAATCAATAAAGAAGTTCATGTGGGAAAATAACAGGTGGTAGTAAATTAATAATAGACAATCATATCAATAGAGGAGACTTAAAAAACAGTATTTGATCAAGAGGTTTATATATTATAAAATTTTGGTTCATGAAAAAAGTGACATTTTATATCAGCAGATAACAGAATAACATTTATAGATGGTACTTGTCTAAGTAATTTATTACCATAATTTCAAAGAAAAGATAGTTTCTGTACTTCTACTATAATTAAAATGCATCTCATGTAAAAGAGGTTATTAAACAAATATGTTAAAACATGGTTGGCTATTTTTATTTTATACATAGGTGAATATCATTGTAAAAAATAAAATTATGAAAGCAAGTAGTTGTAAAGAAATAGAAATAAAAAAAGAAAAATAAAATTAAGAAAATATTTGCAAAATATATGAATAACATGGTGGTGGTTTTGACAGAATCTTAAAATGGACCCCTAAGATTTCCCACCTAATCCATGGGAGGGTGCATATAAAGGGACAGCACATACTGATTAGGACTTTTGCAAAGGAATATAAGGTTACTAATCAGTTTAATTTGAGTAAATCAAAAGAGAATTTGTCTGGGTGCCCTAATTTAATCACATCAGCCTTTAAAACCAGGGAGTTTTCTACAGCTGGTTACAGTAAGGTAAGTCAGAAAGAGCCAAAAAATAGGAAGGATTTGACTGCTAATATTGTTTTATAGATTGAAGTAGGACTTGTGATGAAGCTGAGAGCAACTACCAAAGGACAGATAAGAAAATAAGTACTTCTGTCCTACACCCCCAAGGGACTGAATGAGAGTGGAAGGGGACTGACCCCTACAGCCTCCAGACAAGAAGCCTGATTCTGGGCTTGAGAGACTCTGGAGAACCCAGTCAAGCCTTCTGTACTTCACCTACAGAACTGTGAGGTTATAAATAAGCACTGTTTAATCTTCTAAATTAGTGGTATTTTTTAAACAGCAATAGAAAAATAATGAAATTGCCTATACATAGATATTTCTTACAAGTCATTAAGAAAAAGATGAATACCAACAGAAAATACAGAGCAAAGTGTGTTAAGAAGCAGTTAAAGGAACATGGCTGATGGTTTAGGCAGAGAGGGCAGAGCTCTTGCTAAAACAATGGAAAGGGAGCCAGAGGCTGCCTTGGGGACCTGATTTGAGGTACAATGGACTGGGATTCAGCTTTACAGCTCCCAGGAGAGTGAAGGACAGAGAGAGGAAGAAGCTGAAACAACTGGCTGTGATTATTAGACCTCCCAGCCACTGGGAAGTGCTCCCCTCTCCCACTCCTGAAATATTAAGTGAGGGTAAAACTCATGGTAAATTGTATCTAACTAAGAAGAGAGTGGGAGTGTTCCTCCCCACCAGCTCCTCTGGATATATATTGAATGGGAAGCTGCTGTGTGTTATCTAGGAGGATACTTGACAGATAGTGAAGCCAGGGAAAATCATGGGTTGCGTGCCCTTGTGGTGGGAAGTGGCATATATACACCATCTTCAATGTGGATAGCCTTGGTGGCGCTGCTGGCTCCCCTCTCCAAAAGGAGTGTGTGATAGATTCTTTGGGAAGAAGAAGGCTCTTGGATGGTGGAGAGTGGTTTCTTGCAGTGAGTTTACCCAGGTGGGCCCCACTTGAATATCGGAAGGGATGCTGACTCAACAGGAAGAGGGGAGGGGAATCTCCTCAGGCAGGCTATCATGCCCAATCAGTAGGTAAAGAGAGGAATTACATCAGAGAGGAGGCAGAGAGAGGCTGCTTATCAGCAGGGCTCCAAAGGACTGCAGGGAATCTAATCTGCCCAAGGGAAAAGGGGTAGATAGACTTTTAAAAGACAAATTAATCTAAGAAGCCAGATTAGCTCAGTGGAAGAATTCTTGCCTAGCATATGCAAGGTCCCTGGTTCAATTCCTGGCTCTTAGAAAAGTGGTCCACCTGGTTACCAGAAATCCAGCTTAAACTTTATGACTGGGAATATATAGATATTCTCTTTGTATTAGCCTTTCTTGGATATCCGATTTTTTTAAAAAGTTCCTTTTTAAAATTTTCCTTACTTTACTCACTAAAACCAGTTCAAAACCTGCAGAGGGCAATTATAGTGGGGGACTTTGATACACCATTATCACCATTAGATGGAACTTCTAGACAGAGAATCAATAAAGAAACAAAGACTTAAAAAAATACATTAGAGGATCTGGACCTAATAGACATACAAAACATTTCACCAAGTACAGTGGGATATACATTCTTCTTGAGTTCACATGGACCATTTTCCAAGATAGATCACATGCTACGACACAGGAAAATTCTCAATGAAATCAGAAATATTGAAATTATAGAAAGTAATTTCTCTGACCACAATGGAATGAAGCTGGAAATCAATAAGTGGCAGAGAACGAGATTAGGCACAAAGATATGGAAGTTATACAACACACTCTTAGACAAACAGTGGGTCAAAGAGGAAAGCTCAAAAGAAATCAGTAACAAACTTGAAATGAATGAAAATGACAACACAACATATCAAAACCTATGGGATGTAGCAAAAGCTGTACTGAGATGGAAATTCATAGCCATAAATTCCTATATTAAAAAAGAAGAAAGAGCTAAAATCAAAGACCTAACAATACACCTGTCAGAATTAGAAAATCTAACAACCTAACCCCAAAGGAAGTAGAAAGAGAGAAATAACAAAGAATAGAGGTGAACGAAATGAAATAGAAAATAAGAAAGCACTAGAAAAAATAAACAAAACCAAAGGTGATTCTTTGAGAGGATTTATAAAGTTGGCAAACCCTTAGCTAGCCTAACAAAGAAAAAAAGAGAGACGATGCAAATACATAAAATAAGAAATGAGAAAGGGGATATCACCACTGACCCCACAAAAATAAAGAGTATCATAAGAGGATACTTTGAAAAATTATATGCCAACAAGATGGATAATTTAGAGGAAACGGACAAATTCCTAGAAACACACAAGCAGCATAAATTGTCAAAAAGAAGAAACTGATGAACTCAACAGAACAATCACAAGTAATGAGATAGAATTAGTCATCAAAAATCTCCCAACTAAGAAGAGCCCAGGACCAGACAGCTTCACAGGTGAATTCTACCAAATATTCTAGAAACAACTGACACCAATCCTGCTTAAACTCTTCCAAAAAATAGAAGTAGAGGGAACATTGCCTAACTCATTCTGTGATGCCAACATCATCCTAATACCAAAGCCAAACAAAGATGCCACAAGAAAGGAAAACTATAGACCAATCTCTCTAATGAACCCAGGTGCTAAAATCCTCAAGAAAATACTTATTAATCATATTTACCAGCACATAAAATGCATTATACACCATGACCAAATAGGTTTCATCCCTGGTATGCAAGGTTGGTTCAACATAAGAAAATCAATCAATGAAATTCACCCCATAAACAGATTGAAAGAAAAAAACCCACAAGATCATCTTTACAGGTATTGAAAAAGCATTTGACAAAGTACAGCAACCTTTCTTGATAAAAAACACTTCAAAAGATAGAAATAAAAGGAAATTTCCTCAACATGATAAAGGGTATATATGAAAAACCCACAGCTAATATCATATTCAATGGAGAAATCCTGAAAGCTTTCCCTCTAATATCAGGAAAAAGACAAGGATGCCCACTGTCACCACTTCTATTTAATACTGTCTTAGAAGTACTTGCTCAAGCACTTAGGCAAGAAATAGATATAAAATGCATCCAAATTGGAAAATAAGAAGTAAAAATTTCCCTATTTGAGATGACATGATCTTAAATATAGAAAGCCATGAGAAATCTACAACAAAGCTTCTAGAGCTTATAAATGAGTTCAGTAAAGTCTCTAGTTATAAGATGAACGTGCGAAAATCAATAACATTTCTGTACACCAATAATGAGCAATCTAAGGAGGAAATTAAGAGAAAAATCCCACTTACAATAACAATAAAAAGATTCAAATACCTAGGCATAAATTTAATTAAAGATATAAATGACTTATACACAGAAAACTACACAGTACTGTTAAAAGAAATCAAAGAAGACTTAAATAAATGGAAGAATATCCACTGCCCATGAATAGGAAGACTATACATCATTAAGATGTCTATCCTACCCAAACTGATCTACAGATCTAATGCAATCCCAATAAAAATCACCACAGCATTTTTTTTACCGATTTGGAAAAACTAACAATGAAATTTATTTGGAAAGGCAAGAGGCCATGAAAAGCCAGACTTATTGAAAAAGAAAAACAAAATCAGAGAAATCATACTACCTGACTTTAAAACATACTACATATATACAGTGGTCATAACTGAATGGTATTGGCACAAGGATAGACATACTGAAGAATGGAACCAAATTGAGAGTTCTGATATAGATCTTCACATATACAGTCAACCGGTATTAGATAAGGCCACCAAGCTCATTCAACTGGGAAAGAATGACCTCTTCAACAAACGGTGCTTGGAGAACTGGATATCCATATCCAAAAGAATGAGAGAGGAACACAATCTCACTCCATATATAAAAGTTAACTCAAGATGGATCAAAGATCTAAATATGAGAGCCAAGACCATAAAGACCTTGGAAGATAATGTAGGGAAGCATCTACCAGATCTTGTAGTAAGAAATGGTTTCAAGAAATTTAAACCCAAGGCACAAGCAATGAAAGAAAAAATAGATAACTGGGATCTTCTCAAAATTAAAAACTTTTGCAACTCAAAGGAGTTTTTCAAGAAAGTGAAGATGTAGCCTACTCAATGGGAGAAAATATTTGGTAACCATATATCTGATAGGAGTCTAATTCCATCAGATATAAAGAAATCCTACACCTCAAAAATAAAAAGAATAAAAACACATTTGAAATATGATCAAATGATTTGAATAGATACTTCTTCAAAGAAGAAATACAAATGGCTAAAAAGCACATGGAAAGCTGTTCAACAGCAATATCTATTAGGAAATGTAAACCAAAACTACAATGAGATATCATCTTACACCCATTAAACTGGCAGCTAGTATGAAAAACAGAGGACTACAAGTTTTGGAGAGGATGTGAGGGAATGGGAACCCTTATTTGTGGAAGCTCTTTGGTTAAAACATCTGTGATATAGTTTAAGGCTGCACAGTAAGATGAGGGAACTGGTGTTGAACAGTCCGTCTCTTGCTCAATGCCATGTGCTGGGCCTTCCCTGGAGAAGAGCCCTGAGCTCCCCAAGATTTGTGACCAGAGCCGGGTTTGTTGTAACTATGATTCTTGTCCTTCAAAGAGAGAAGCCTGATGGTTGCCGTGGGTCCTGAGGTGTGGGGGTGGGGGGAGGAGTGGAATAGATGGAACAGGGGACATTTTGGGGGCAATGGAAGTGTTCTACACAACCTTGCTATAATGAATACAGGCTATGCTAAAATTCATCAAAATTTATAAAGTGTATGGCCCAAAATGTAAACCATAATTTAAATCAGTGACCATGGTTAGTAGCAATGCTTCAATATTTGTATATCAGTTGTAACAAATATACCCATCCACATATACACTGTTATTAATAGGGGAATGGAGAAAAAGGGGAGGATACTGGGTATATGGGAGTCCCCTGTATTTAGTAGGTGACTTTTTTGTAACTCAAAATTTCTTTGAAGACCAATTGAAACAAGGAAGACACTAGGGAAATAAACAGAAGAAAATGTCATTGTACATACAGGAAAACAGATCCTATAATGATGAAAGGCAAAATGTCAAAAAATCTTTTAAAATATTTTTTCAGTATTTTTTATTATCCCAATTTTTAAAAATTTTTATCTTTTTAAATTTTTTGTATTTTATTTATTTTTAAAACTATTATTATTATTTCATTTTCTTATTAATTTAATTTGGCTATTTTATTGGCTTCATTTTTGAAGAGGTTTTGGATCACAGAAGGGTAACAACTGTGGCAAGGGAAGATCATTGGTGCAGGGTATCAGTGATGGGGAATACATGGGAGGAAGCTCAACTGGGCATATATATAAGGCATATAAATGTGTTCAAATGTTTGTGGAGCATTGTCATATTGGGTGGAGATTCACACAATACCCAAAAGAATATTGAATTCCCATCCTGGGGATCTCTGCCATATTCTCTTATGTAACAGCAAGAATCCCCTGAGAACAGGGGCAATGACTAATGTAGGATGATGATCCATTGACAGGCCCTTGATATTGATGACTGTGGTTATGTACCTTTATTCTTGAAATGGAAACTTAGCCTAGTATTATAGGGTGCCAAAGAATTACCTTCTGAGAGCCTCCTTGTGCCCAAATGTGGACTCTCTCTAAGCCAAACTCAGCATATAAATACATTACCTTCCCCCCAGTATGGGACATGACTCCCAGGGATGAGCCTTCCTGGCACTGAGGGATTGCTACCAAGCACCAACTAGCAATGCAACTGGAAAAAGACCTTGACCAAAAGGGGGAAAAGGTAAGGACAAATGAGTTTATATAGCTAAGAGACTTCAAAGTGAGTTGGGAGGTCATCCCATAGGTTACATTTATGCATGTCTCAGCAAAATCTCATTGAATGCCAAAGTAGATACTACCCCAAATAGCAGGGCTCCTGAGGGATCAGGAGACATCCAGACACTATATTCAGGGCAGATAGATCAGAAGTTAGGTGCTAGCCAGTGGGCCCTACTTTGAATTTATTCTCCCCAGTGTAACAGAGTTGGACACTGTTGTGGTTTCCCTACACATTGTTCTTCTGTCCTTCTATTTGAACCTATAATTAGTACTAGTGTTGGTAGGTGTACGTCCAAGATACTTAAATCTTTGGACTGTCCATATGTCAGTTAGGCACTGAATCTCAAGAGAGTTGCAACACCTACTCTCTAGTTCATTGGTCTCATCCAGGACAACTAACAAGAGGTGATGATGGACAACCAACATACCAAGGAACCTAGAGAGTTTACAACTGCAAGCAAGAGAGTCCCATCCATTTGTCCTATGGGATCAAAGCCTCCTCTCAATTAGAGGTCGAGTGGACATCACCATCCTAGAATTCTCAGGATTGGTCAATGAGCTATGGACTAAAGAAGACTTACTGGTATTCTACTATAGACTCATTGTGATTCTAGCAATGGAAAAGACTATATCATTGATGTGGAGGCAGTGGTCACTGGAGGTTCTGAGGGCAGCAAGAGGGAAAAACATGTGTAATATGGGGGCATTTTCAGGACTTGTGAATTGTTTTAAATGACATTGCAATGACAGATACAGGCCATTATATATCATGTCATAACTGACAAAATTGTGTGGGAGAGAAAGTAAACTACAATGTAAACTGTAATCTATGCTTAGTGGCAATGCTCCAAAATGTTTTCATCAATTGCAATGAATGTATCACGCTAATGAAGGATGTTGTTTGTTGGGGTAAATGTGGGCTATGTGGGGAGCAGGTCATATGGGAATCCCCTATATTTTCACATAACATTTATGTAATCTAAATATCTTTAAAACAACAAAATTTTTAAAAAATGAGCTACTTGGAAGCTTAAAAATTCAAAGAGTATTCTGATCTAAAATAGATTCTCTACAAAAATCTTTGCAATAAATATACTTAATGGTGAACTCTTTAAATGCTTTCTTGTGATATTTAAGATGAGACAAGGATGCCTACTATCACTACGTCTATTTTCCTTGTAATAGAAGTCCCAGTCTATGCAACAATTTTTTTAAATCTCATTATTTCAACATGTTATAATCATGTATTTAGAAAATTCATTGTAATCTGTAAATAAATACTTTGAATTTATAAAAAAGAAGCATTTAATTATATAAGAAATTAAAAAAAATTTGCAAAAACGTGAGGAAAGACATTTCAAACACATGATAAAATCAATGAAAAAATTAAAAAGATGCTATTTTTCACTTATCAAATTTGTGATATTTTACCTAAATAGTAAGTGAACAATTATTTCTTTAGACATTCTGCAAATATTTATCCAGTTTTTACTAGATACAATGTATAGGGCTGGATATAGTTTGGTGAACAGACTGGCATGATCTCAGTTATTATATATTATATATAGGTAAAGAAATCACTCCTGGGATGCCCTGAATGGGTGTGTAAAAACATTATCATCCACTTCCAGTTGGTGTGTGAGCTCATATAACTTTCAAGAGTCAATGTGGTAACAAATGCAAATCTTCCAAATTTCTATGACCTTGGAATTATTAATTTATTGCTCAGAATTGTTTTTTAATTTGTAGAGGTTTATGTAAATAAATGCATAAAATAATAAGTGAAGGTTAACAGAAAATAATTGAAAACTGCTTTAATAGCACAATAGAAAGAATCAATGAAGTACATCATATCCAAATATGGAATATTAACCAGTTTTTTAAAAAGTATTAATATGCAGTATTAGTTTCTGAATACTAATTGCTTAGGGATACAGTCAGTAAGTTACACTAATAATACAACCCTCATTGTTTCATAATTAGGAATAGAAAAATGATTAGAGGAAAATTCATCAAAAATTATTTTGCCTAACTCCAGTTTGGATTATATTGATAAATTAAAATTAAATTGGGAATAATTTCTCTTGAGTAATGTGGCCCTAGATTGTCTTTCTTTTACATGTATTGGATACTGTTTAGCTAAAATAAAACCAAATTGTTCTATAATCATTGGTAAGATATTAACGTGGCTTGTGTAAGCAATCCCATAACATAACATCCTTTCATGCATTCCTTTAGTCAATAAAAGTTTTCTGAGTGTCTACTATGTGTCAGGCATGATGCTTCACCCTAACAAATCAAATTGGCACATGTTTCTTTAATGACTTAAGAGGTCTAGAGAAGGAAATCATATTTCATATATCAGGGTTTGATTTCAACACTAAATTTTCATCCCTTTAAATGAAAATAATATTAAATGCATCAAATATGTTCTTCTACTTTTTTCAATACCTCAAATGTTAATTTACATAAGGATTAAAATGCAGCTAATTTTTAATAATTACATACATGCACCTAAAGACACTTAAGTAATTCTTAATAATTTTATGTTATCTTCATATTTATTAATGCAGTGACACTTATTAATTTTTCTATATATATACTATGTCTAATTAGAGTCACGCAAATTCCTGATCACTTCAGTTCCTGGAACCCACAAAGTTAGTGTTTGGATGATTCATCTTCTATAATATATATAGACAAAGAAATTACTTCTTTAAAGAATCTTGCAACTTTAGTTTACTCACAATAATAGGCTGTCATTTGTGAATAGACAAGGACTGATAAATAGAAATATTGTCTCTCATAGAACAGGTAAATGATAAGCAATGGAGTGTGATTAGAAGGATGTGAGTGAGCCTGGTTAAAAATCCTGGTTTAACCATTTAATAGATATGTGGTTTTGGCAATATTATTTAATATTCTATTTCCTTAATTTGTAAAATTAGAGTAAAAATATACAATTTGTAATTTTGCTACAAGGAATTTTAGAGTTGTAGAATAGTATTTGAGATTGTGATTAAGGGCAAAGTTCAAGTTAGCTTATCTATTTTAGTCTCAGTCTGTCAACTGCTAGCAGGGTAACTTGAATATATAAATCATCCAGGCCTCAGTTTCTTCACTTAAAATTATAATAACATTAACAACTACTTCATAGGGTATTTGCAAGGAAAGGAAGAGATGTTGCATTAAAAAGTACCTATAACTGTGTTATAGAGTAAATGATGTATAAATATCCATTATTACTGAATATAATAATAGCATGTCATTCCCAGAATTCAAATTTTAAAAATTTTGAAGATACCCATTAGTAAAAACCTAATTAATTGGAAATAATTTTCTAATTTGATTTTCCATGCTTTAGCTCAAGGTAACTCATTATCTATGTAAAATAAATATCTTTTCATAAGTCTATAGGAAATGAGTGCATTAAATTACTAGCACAAAATTTTGTACAACTAAAAGATTTTCAAGCATAAAGAAAATTTCCCTTATTGATCTAATATAAAGCAAAATTTCAGGTAACATTTTTTTTCATTTTAAAAGGGATGCCAGAATTAGGGAAGTTGCGTATATTTGCAAATTTCAGAAATGCCTAGCTTTTTTATATATTAAAATTATTTTTTCAAAGTACTATTATTTTAAAATTTGTTATTTAGGTAAAGGTAAAATGTATATTAAGATAAAAATCAATTGTATTGATTCATTATGTTATTAATCCAAATATACAAACACAGATATACTGAAGGGTCATAGTTATACAATAATTTTACTTCAATTAAAAAAAAGTTACAATTATTTGAGCAGGTATATACATTAATGAAAGAATATACTTTTTATGTCTAATATCTGAGAAACAGCCTAATAATGTATTTTATATTAGGGTATAAAAAGAGTGGCACTATCACTTACTGGAAAGAGATCATTATAAGGTAAAACAATTGATATCTCACTGTGGTTCTACCACTCCCTAGAGTTGTGACATTGTTGAAGTCACTTAACCAAAGCGAAAGTCAATTCACCATTAATTGTTATTTCAAATCTTAATTCTTTCTATTTACTCTTTGACTTTATGGCAGTCTTTGATCTTGCTCTGGCTGAGATTTTTAATATCTAAAATAGCTATAGTAATACCTATGTCATTTATATGAAATGACCAAAGATATGCAAATAATTAGCACAATGTACACAGGGCTGTGGAATATAGCAAGAAATAGTTCATTTAATAGTATTTTAATGAATCTTATTAGTAATGTATCTAATGCATGCATGTATACATTTGCACATATGCATGTGCACAGTTTATAAAGGGTTGTGCGTAGATTTGCTCACTAAAAGTTAATTTATTTTTTCCTTAAAAATTTTAGAGTTGTTTTAGGTTTTAAAAAAGTTTCAAAAATAATACAGAGATGCCCACATATTCCTTGCATGGTTTCCCTTACTGTTAATATCTCACAGTGCCAAGGTACATCGCCATAACTGAAAAACGAATATTGGTACATTACTATTAGTAGGAATCCAAACCTTATTTTGATTTCACTAGTTGCTCCACTAATGTCCTTTTCCGTCCCAAGTTCCCATCCAGGATACCGTTTAAGCTTTATGTCTCCTTGAATTTCATTAATCATGAGAATTTCTCAGATTTGCATTGTTTTTGATGACCTTGATATTTTTTAAGATAATCAGGAATTTTCTAGATTTTCCTTCACTTTGGCTCGTATTTGTGATCATTACTCACGGTTATGGGTTTTGAGGAAGGATACAACAGAGATGAAGTGCAGTACTTAAAACCTGGTAGCAGGGATGAAGACTATGATGTGACATCAATGATGATGCTAACTTTGATCCTATGATCACGGTAATATTTGCCAGATTTCTCTCCTGTAAAGTTATGTTCCCTCACCTCTTTCCATACTTTGTCTTCTGGAAGCAAGTCAGTAAGTGTAGACCACCATAAAAAGGGATATTGAGCTCCACAGTCAGGAGGGAGGAAATTTACATACATGATTTACTCAACCTTCTCATTTCTTCACACCCATTTTTTTTTAACTGATTCAAACATTTACTTATAGTAACATACACTCATGACTAATTGTTTTATTCTTTTTGTTATATTCCATTATGGCATTATTTATTTTTTGCTTAAATTATTCCATCTTTGTTCCCTGGGAACTCTTTCAGCTGGCTCCTATGTCTCTTTGAAATAAATACCCTTATCATTTTTTGTTAATATGAATACTTCCTCATTTTCTCACAGTGCATGACTATCAAGCCTCTTTTGTATTTTTCCTATGTCAACTGTAGAATCAACCATTTATCCAAGGAGCCCTGGTTCCTTTTATTGGAGAATGGTATTAAAAATCAAGATCTGGATCCTGCATATGTTTGTTTCTATTGGTGGCTCATTGTTTCTATGTTCTATCTGTAGTGAGAGCTTGAAAATGCATGTGTGTATAGTAAACCAAGAATACTCACATACCTATAATTATTTCCATATCCATGTTTACCTAATTAAGCTAAACATTCATTTATCCTATCATTCCATCCCAAATCCATTACATGTGGTTCATTCTAATCATCCTTTCACTTGCATATCTGTTTCTTCACTGTCCATGAGTAATACACTTAAATCCCACCATCCACCATCCATATACTTATTTATTCAACCCAAGTATTGTAGCAAAGCAGTTTCAGAATTGTTCAACAGTATCCCCTTGAGAAACAACTTTAAGTAGAGACAGTCTTTTTGTAAACTTATTTTTGTTTTAACCTTACAGTTTTAGTCAAAACATTGTTTTCAAAGGTTACTTGGGTCATTTCATTTTTTTTTTTTTTTTTTGGTCCCATGCCCTTCAGTCACACCCATGATAGTGCTGTATTATTTTGTGGTAGTTTGCATCCATCCCGCCATGCCCCAGCGTCTTGACTGATTTTTTTAAAAGAATTGTATGCACTAAAACTCATTTGTTGCAATGTAAAGTTCTATGGATATTAACAAATAAAGTCTCATATACTCACCAACTCAACACCATACAAAATAATCTATCACCAAAAAACTGCTTCTGTTTTCCCCTTTTGTAGTCAACCACCCCCTTCTTCTCAACCCCTAGAAAACACAAATGTGTTTTCCATTCCTATAGTTTTACTTTTTCCAGAATTTCGTATGCATGAAAGAATGCCTTTTCAGTCTGGCTTCTTTCATTTTGTAAAATGTATTTAGGATTCAGTCATGTTACTGGGTGATTAATGGTTTGCTCCTTTTTATCAAAGACTATTCTGTTTTATGATTGTACCAAAGTTTGTTTATCCATTGTTTGTTGAAGTGCATCTTGGTTTCTTCCAGTTTGGGGTGATTATGAAAAAATCTGCTATAAACACTTACATATAGAGTTTTATGTGAAAATATGTTTTCAAAGCAATTGGATAAACACCTAGACTCCATTTCTAGGTCTTGTGGTATGTCTATGTTTAATTTTATATGAAACTACCAAAGGTTTTTTAAAAGTAGCTCTAACATATTATATTTCCACCAGCAGGGCATGAGAGTTCCTGTTAATCCACATCCTTTTCAGCATTTGATATTATTACTTTTTGGATTTCAATCTATTCATTTACACCCCAAATATAATCAACTCTCTCATATGGGGAATATTTGAAAACAATTATTTTAGGAACCTAATAATTATAATAGACTTGAAGAATGATAAAAGGTTGAGAACTAAACAGAAATCACCATGTTATTTTATCTCTATAGTGACATTTAATCTTTATTTGTTTGTCACAGCTATAAGCCAACAATATTTGAAGAAAATAAGCCACCGTTACGCTTACTTTCTCTAACCTGAAAGACTCAAAAAGCATTGTGAATGACTGTTAAGTTGTATCAACATATAAATAATTTTGCTACTGTACATACTGTTAAAATTTATTTCTATGATTACATATTTTTAATGAGATGCCATACTTGATAAAAATTATTTATTTCTGAGAAATATTCAACTACCTGTCAGTTCTTTAAAATATACATTTTATTCAAGTAAAATGAGATGTAGCTGGAAAAATTAACAGTGACTGCGGACCTATCTCAAAGCATTGGAGCAGAGAAGAAAGCAGTGACACTAGAAGAACAGATAATTGTATGTGATGCTGTCATTTTTTTAAAGTGTTCTTTGTTTGGCCATTAATAATTTGGGAAATTTTAAAACAGACTTGCACTGTGTACTAACATAAGCAAAAGTAAATTTTGACTATGGTTTTAAAATATTCTTCAGTCAACAAGCCAAGGAATAATAAGTTAGCTGCCTCTACTTTAACTATTGTCTTATCATTCATAAACTTTCTTATTATTAAGACATGTTTTCTTATGTATTGTTGAATTTTGGAAGGCTATCTTTATTCAACTGCTCCAAATGTCAAATAAAATGTGTCTTTTTGCTGGATAAGATTATTTACCCTTTCTGGACTTTTCATTCTGTGCAAGTAATAAAGGGCTCATTTGCTGAGCTTTTGTTGTGCCCTGATCCTGTAATTCCCACCAAGCACCACAGGTGTAGCAACTCTATCTTCCTCCTCCCTGAATTGTTTTTTTTTTTTTCATTCATCTGTTTCCTGGATTGGATTTTGATTTACAACCTTTTCTCCTTAAATTGTTTTCTTTAGTGATCACAATTATGTCAGCACGTTGAGAAAAAGATGTAGGAAATATAGGCATATACTCTCCCTAGTCAGAGAACAGATGTCAATGCAAATCAATGAACAATTGGTGTGCTAGATTATTTGAGGACTGAATGATGTAAATGGCATATTCCTCCATAGGATAGTTGTAATTTAGTGAACGAGATGACATGTGCACACAAAAATTAAATTGCTCAAGGAAAATTGCTGTAAATGCAACAGAAAAAATATGAAGAAATTACTATGGAAGCATGGGATAAACAAAATAAAATGAAATACAGAAACTATATGAATTGGGCCTTGACATATTCAGGTAAAATACCAACCTGCTATCATTTTTCTTCAGTTTCAGTACCTTCCTTCCCTTTTCTGTCCATGAGCTCTTACCTTTTTTTTTTTTTTCATCTTTCTGCTTTCAACTCTATTATTCAAGGATTATACACACTTTCCCTGACAACAATGCCTTTGTCATTTCAGAAAGAGTATTAGAGCCTTTCAAACAGGCCTATAGGAGCTCATGGAGGTAAGATTGAAATCTACTTCCGAAATTAGGAGGGAATTGGCACTGGGGCAAGATAGAGAGGAGGCAGCAGCAAGACTCAGTCTCAAGCCTGGGCTGGAGGAAGCATGCTTCTTTTATTTTATTTTTTTATGCAAAAAGAGAGTATCAGTTCTCCTGGTGGTGTTTACCTCTGCAGCATAGGAGAGTGTGAGCACAGTGTCTGAATCAAGAATCCTCAGCAGTCACACATTAAAATTAAAAAGCAGGGAAACTCACATCAAGTGATCCAATTTAGGAAATAATTTTCTTCATTGTCTATATTAATTTCTGCATTATATGTATTCTATAATTGATCATTTCTCACTTTAATATTTCTAGGAAAAAATATAGTGGAATTATAAAAGAAGACAGATACGTTTAAAATATTTTTTAATTAAAAGCCAATATAGGGAAGCGGGTGTGGCTCAGTGGATAGAGCCCCCGTTTACCATATGGGAGGCCAGGGTTCGCGTCCCAAGGCCTCCTTGTGAGGGCATGCTGACCTGAGCGGTGCGGTGGGCTGATGCAGCAACCTCATGGCAGGAAGCGGGTGTGGCGCAATGGATAGAGCACCCGTTTACCATATGAGAGGCCCCAGGTTCGCTTCCCCGCGCCTCCTTGTGAGGGCAGGCC
>JAQZBX010066551.1:0-16088 GCA_029593785.1 Cabassous unicinctus
TCCAGAAAAAGACTTCTAAAAAATAGTACTAAAAATGCTTAAAGAGAAAAGGAAAACATGTGTGGAGAAATAAAGGAGAACCGGAAAATGATAGATGAACACAAAGATGAAATCAATAGAGAGATGGAAATTATGAAACCTTATGGATGCATCAACAGCAGTGCTGAGAGGAAAATATATTGCACTAAATTCTTATATTGAAAGAGAAGAAAGACCTCAAATCAGAGACTTAGCATCACAACTGGAGAAACTAGAAAAGAAGAGCAAACCACACCTAAAGGGAGAAGGAGGAAGGAAATAACAAAGGTTAGACCAGAGATAAATGAAATAGAGAATAAACAAAAATTAGAGAGGATCAACAAAATCGAAAGTTGATTTTTTTGAAAAGATTTAAAAAATTTCAAAAAACCTTTAGCTAGACTGACAAAGAAAAAAAGAGAGGGCACAAAAAAACTGAAATCAGAAATGAAAATGAGGGCATCACTATTGACACAAAAGAAATAAAACTGAATATAAAAGGATATTATGAACAAATGTAGGCCAACAAATTATATATGCTAGATGAAATGGACAGGTTCCTAGAAACACACAAACTACCTACACTGACTTAAGAAGTAGAAGATCTCAATAAACCAATAACAAGTAAAGACTAGTTCAGTACTTAGAAACCTCCAAACAAGGGATTTGTGGGGAGGGGTACACCTAGGGCATGCCTCAAAGGCAGATGAATATGTTCAAGTGCTCATGAGGTTTGTCTAGGTGGGTGGAGACCCACACAATAACTGAAAGAATATTGAATTACTGTCCTGGGGAGTCCTGCTACATACTCTAACAGAGTGGCAAGAATCCCCCAAATACAAAGGCAGTGCCTAGCAAAGGAGGACAGACCATTACGCCATGACTGTACTCATGAGCCTTTACCTGTGAAATTAAAATTAGCCTAGTATTATATGTTGCCTAAGAGTTACCTCCTGAAAGCCTCCTTGTTGCTCAAATGTGGCTCTCTCTAAGCCAAACTCAGGATATTAATGCACTACCTCCCCCCCAGCACAGTACAGACAAAAGCGATGCATCTGGAAAAAGACCTTGACCAAAAGGGAGAAGTATTAAACACAAAGTTTTTATGGCTAAAAGATTTCAAAGTGAGTCGGGAGGTCATTCCAGAAGTTACATTTTTGCATGTCTCAGCAGGATCTCATTGACTGCCACAGTAAACAGTACCTCAAACAGCAGGGCTCCTGGGAGTTCTAAAGATATCTAGACACTAAGGCAGATAGTCTGTACGGCAGACAATCTCAGGAATTAGCCACCTTGTCATTGGGCCTTACTTTGGAATATATGCTCCCCGATTTGTCAGAGTTAGACTCATTTATAATTTCCCTACACATGGCTCTGGTGTCCATTTTATTTGAACCTATAATTAGCACTATACTTGTTACATATATGTCCCAGAGGCTTAAATCTTTGGTCTGTTCATATGCCAGTTGAGCCCTGAATCTCAGCAGAGTTGTAACATCTACTCTCCAGTTCCTTGGATTCACCCAGAACAACTAACAAAAGGATGATGATGGACAATGCCCATCCCAAAAAACAGAGTATCTACCACTGTAAGCAAGACAGTTCCACCCATCTGCCCCATGGGATCTAAGCTCCCTCTCAATCAGAAACAGAGTGGGCATCACCATCCTAAAATCCTCAAGATTGGGGAATGAACAATGGACTAAAGTAGACTTATTATTATTCTATTATTATTCTATTATAGACTTATTACTATTCTAGCAATGGAAGAACTTGATTCATTGATATGAAGGAAGTGGTTACCAGAGGTTCTGAGGGGAGAGAAAGGGAAGAATAGGTATAACATGGGAGCATTTTGGGGATACTGGAATTGTCCTGCATGACATTGCAATGATGGATACAGGCCATTATACATTTTTTGAAGACCTATAAAATTGTGTGGGGCAAAGTGTAAACTATAATGTAAACTATAGTCCATGGTTAGTAGCAATGCTTCAATATATGCTCATCAATTGTAACAAATGTACCACACTAATGAAAGATGTTGTTAATGTGGGAAAATGTGGGGTTGTGGGGTTTATGGGAATCCCCTATATTTTTATGTAACTTTTATGTAATCTAAAGCTTCTTTTAAAAGAAAAAAGAAAAAGAAAAATTTTTAAAAAACTCCCAAAAAAGAAGAGCCCAAGACTAGATGGCTTCACTGGTGAATTTTATCAAACATTCCAAGAAGAATTACTACCAGTCTTGCTCATACTTTTCCTAAATGGAAGAGAAGGGGAACTTTAGCAACTCATTCTATGAGGCCAGCATCACCATAAAACCAAAGCCAAGTGAATACACCACAAGAAAAGAAAATTACAAACAAATATCCCTTATGATCTTAGATGCAAAATTCCCCAACAAAATACTAACAAATTGAATCTAGCAAAACATTAAAATAATTATATACCATGATCAGTTGGGATTTATTCCACAATGCAAGGGTGGTTTAACATAAGAAAATCAATTAATGTAATACACCACATTAACAGAACAAAAGGAAAAAAAAATACATGATGATCTCAATTGATGCAGAAAAGACATTTGACAAAATCTAGCACCCCTTCTTGATAAAAACACTCAGAAAACTAAGAATAGAAGAAAACTTCCTCAACATAATGAAGGACATATATGAAAAACTTATAGCTAACATCATATTTAATGGTGAAAGACTGAAAACTTTTCCTCTAAGATCAAAAAAAGACAAGGATGATCACTGTCACTACTGCTATTCAACACTGTACTTGAAGTTCTAGCCAGAGCAATTAGCCAAGAAAAACAAATAAAAGTCATCCAAATTAGTAAAATAGAAGTAAAACTATTTATAGATGAATGATCTTTTTTATGGAATATCCTGAAAATTCCACAAAAAGCTACCAGAGCTAATAAATGAATTCAGCAAAGTGGCAGGGTACAAGAACAACATACAAAAATCAGTAGCATTTCTATACATTAGTAATGAAAAGTCTGAAGAGAACATCAAGAAAAAATTCCATTTACAGTAGCAGCTGAAAAAAAAATCAAAATTCTAGGAGCAAATTTAGTCAAGGACATAAAGGACTTGTACTGGAAAACTGCAAAACATTACTAAAAGAAATCAAAGGAGACAAATAAATGTAAGGGCATTCCATGTTCATGGATTGCAATGCTAAATATTGTTAAGATGTCAATTCTACCCAAAGCAATTTACAGATTCAACACAATCCAAATCAAAATTCCATGAACCTTATTTGTAGAAATGGAAAAGCTAATCAGCAAATTTATATGGAAGTATAAAGGGCCCCAAATATCCAAACCATCTTGAAAATGACGAACAAAGTTGGTGACTCAAACTTCCCAATTTTAAAATGTATTACATAGCTATAGTAACCAAAACAGCATGGCACTTGCACAAGGACAAATGTATAGATCAATGGTATCAAATTAGGAGTTCAGAATTAAACCCTCACATCAATGACCAATTGACAAGGGTGGCAAGTCCATTCAATGGGGGAAGAGTCTCTTCAACAAATGTGCTGGGAAAACTGGATACCCAGCATAAAAGAATGAAGGTGGACCCCTACCTCACACCACATATAAAAATTAACTCATAATGAATCTAGGACCTAAATATAAAAGCCTAAACTATAAAACTCCTAAAGGAAAACATAAGGAAGCATCTTTAGTACCTTGGGTTAGGCAAATATTAAACTTTACACCAAAAACATGAGCAACAAAAGAAAAGAAATAGATAAATGAGATTTCATCAAAATAAAAAACATTTGTGCATCAAAGGACTTGACTATGAAAGTAAAAAGACAACCTAGAGAATGGAAGAAAATATTTGGAAACCACCACATATCCAGTAAATTTTAATATCCTGAATATATATATAAAGAAATCCTGCAACTCAACAACAAAAAGACAAAGAGCTTAATTTAAAAATGGGCAAAAGACATGAATAGACACTTTTCAAAAGAAGATATACAAACGACCCATCAGCACATGAAAACTGCTCAATACCATTAGCCATTAAGGAAATGTAAATCAAAATCAAGTAAGATTCATTTTACACCCACTAGAATGGCTACTACTAAAAAAAAATAACAAGTTTTGGAGAAGATGTGGAGAAAAAGGATATCATTTGTTTTTGGTGGGAATATAAAATGGTGCAGCTGCTGTGGAAAACAGTTAGATAGTTCCTCAGAAAGTTAAGTATAGAATTACCATATGATCTGGCAATCCCATTTCTAGGTATATTCCCAAAAGAATTGAAGCAGGGACTCGACCAGCTATTTGTACAGTGATGTTCAAAGCAGCATTATTCACAATTGCCAAAAGATGGAAGCAAACCAAGTGTCTACCAATAGATTAATGAATAAACAAAATGAGGTATATACACACAATTAGATATTATTCAGCCATATAAAGCAATGAAGTTCTGATACATGCTACAACATGGATGAACCTTGAAGACATCATATTGAGTCAAATAAGCCAGACACAAAAGGACAAATACTGTATGAGCCCTCAGTTATAAAATAATTAGAATAAGCAAATCCATAGAGTCAGAAACTAGAATACAGGTTACCAGAGGCTGGGGTGGGTAGGAAATGGGGAGTTAATGCTTAATTGGTACAGAACTTCTGTTTGGAATGATGGATGAGTTTTGATAAAAGATGGTGTTAATGGTAGAACCATTCTGAATGTAATTAGCACCCCTCGATTGGATATTTGACAGTGGTTAAAATATGCTCTTTTAGGTTGTATATATGTTACCAGAATAAGAATTTTTAAAACCACGGAACCTTGCAACACAACCTATGACTGTAATGTAAACAAAGGACTACAGTTAATAGTATAAATTAAATAATAATAGTATAAATATGATAATATACAATTATAACAAAATATCATACTAATGCAAATATTATTAATAGGGAAAACTGTGTGTGATGGAGGGGGTATAAGGGAATTCTGTACCTTCTGCATTATTTTTCTGTAAACCTACAACTTTTCTAATAAAAGACATATAATAATAATACAAACAAGCAATATAATAATAACAAAAATTTAATTTAATTTAAATGTCAAATATCATTTATTAATAGATGTAGTAGTTCACCAATAATCTCAATTCCCTGATCTCTCTAATCCAATTATGGAAATAGATGAACTCACACATATTCACATCAAGGGTTAGGTGAAGGAGAAATGACCAAAATTGAAGCATAACAGTAAGCAAAAGAAGGACCTAATTGGAATTTCCAAGGTGGAAATATAAGGAAAATTTACCCCTTTTTTCTCCTCTGCTGTTCATTAGAAATGCCAGTTCTGTCTATAAATCAGTTTACAAGGAACCTTCCATTTAAATTGACACATCCATCTCTAGAAGAGAATCCCATTGGGAAAGAATCCTCTGGTTCCACATTGACTCCATCGGATTTCCTCCGGCAACCTGAGATGATTATCTACACTATGGGGTGCATAGAATAAATAAAGGTTAAATGATTATCAAAATGTGACCAACATCTGAGCAAACAGAATGCACCTTGGCAGGAGGCATACCAGTATTAAGGCAAATCACATCCAACTGTGGAAATAAACTTGTCAGACAGGCTGGTGCTGGTAGCCCAGCTACAGAACTTTTCTTGGGCTTGTTCCTAAGAATGATTCAATAGCACCTGGCCTAGCCTTCCAAGGCTTCCCAGGGCTGTTTGAAACCACCCACTGTCCCCACCTCCTGTCATAATTTTCAGGGCTATAAAATGTCAAAGTCCATGGTTTTTGAACTCTCAAGTTCTTATTGGAAGGGACATAAGGAAACAATATTTGTGTAATTAAGCATGAAGTCTGAGGTGGGGAAAATTTTTTATTTGTCTCCACAGTTAAGCAGGGTGAGAAATATTTTGAGCACACAAGGCTGAAAAGAATGAAATCTCCCTTAAAGGGGAGTTAGTTGAGCGACTTATATGCCAAGCACTGTTTCGAGAGCATGAATCATCCCATGTAATCCAGACAACAACCCTGTGGGGTAAATCCTATTATCACTCCCATTTTACAAATAAAAAACCTAAAATCTAGAGAAAGTAGCTTTCCCAAGGTCACACAGCTAGGACATGGCGAAGCTGAGTTGTTAGCCCCAGGCAGTGACTCTTGAAACTTCCCTCTTAAGAACAATGTCATAGTGCCACCCCATGGGCCTTCTGGAAAAATCTACTTGACAAAATGAAATCCAGCCAAATACGAGTTGAATCAAAATTTAAACCACAGTAATGGAGGAGAGTATTAGAACGGACCAATGGTCAGTACTATAACCAAATACTAGGCGATACTAAATTGTTGCATGAATTACAGGTGCCAAACAGACAGTAAACCTTGACGATTATAAAAGAAAAAATATAATCAACAAAATTTGGGAAATGGAGGATGGAAAGGTATGAGGAAATATGAGAACACTAATCCTTGATGGCAGAAACTCAAACTTCAAATGTAGTTTTCAAAATAATGAAAGTAATTCCAGTGTCTTAACGTTTTTCATAATCTCTTATCGTCAGTGGAATCATTTAGGAAATATTTCTTCTAGTAAAAAAGGAACATCTATCAAAAATTCCACCTTTTCTTCATTTTCTTTTTTTCTTCTCTTCAATTAAAAAGACAAGTTAATACTTTTTTAAAGTAGTACAAGTCGTTTTTATCCTGTTTTTATAGAAGCATATATAGAGCAATGTCTGGAATGATGTTTTCCTAATAAGAATGGCATTTATTTCTTAATGTCAGTATCTGGGAGATTTTATTATTATTTCATTTATTCAATTGTCACAAATTTATTGAACACTCACAGTATACTAAGAATTGTTCTTATCTCTGGGGACAGAGCAGTGAACAAGACTAACTCAGGAAACACAAGGACAAACTCCGTCCTTGCCGTCACAGAGCTTCTGTCCTGAAGCAGAGCCAGACAGCAAGCAAACAAACGTACACACATGCTACCATCTCAGGTAATGAGGAAGGGGAAAGGATAGAGAAGGTCTGGTGGGGCAATTTTTACCAGGGTAATTCAAGGAAAGCTCTCCAAGTGGTACCATTTAAATGGAGAAGTGAATGCAATGCAAGAATGAACCACAAAAAGACCTGAAGAAAAGCATTCCACAAAGAAAGAAAAAGAAAAGCTGGTACAAATGCTCTGAAGCAGGAAGGATGTAACAAAGCAGTGAAGGATGCTGGTGAAATCTAGTACTGCAGCTTTCAGACTTGAACCAAGCCTTCAGTACGTCAGACAGCAAACCTAACTCCATCCTTTGTACTGTATTGGCAATGTCCAAGTTTGATCTAGCTTTGTTCCTTCTCACTCTCCCGTTGCCTCCCCCATCCTGTCCTCCCACAGCACTCTCTGTTTACTGGGATCAATGTTCTTATCACGTGTTAAGTCTTGAAATGAGCAGATGACTTGTCTTTTCCCAGATCAGTGATTGTCCAAGCGGGGTGTGTTAAATGCTTGCTTAACTAAACTAATGGCAACCTTGAAAGTTTTATTGACATTAAAACCTTTCAAAAGTAACTGACAGCCTGGCTAGAAGCATAAATATACTGTGTGAATTTCCCTCATTAATGAGGCAATTAATCATGAGAATTAACAATCTTCATTGAGAACCTAGTGGGCTGGTGTGAAGATAGAGCTTCAGGCCTCACCTGAAATCCCCAGTCAAGAGAGGCAGCAGCTCGCAGCTGAGGAGGGCTGGTGTGACTGACAGCTCTGTTTATTGATTTTGGGTTTTCAGAACAACTCCCAGGAGGCAGATATCAGCAAGTCAGAGGCAGAATTTGATGAGGCAGATGGGACCCTGAGGGAAAACCTCATAAGGCAGAGCGGGGAAGTGCCCCTTCCCTGACCCTCTCAGGCACAATGCGAGATGGTCTGTTTCTCATTTTTACAGAGATTCATTCCCACCAGGCTGCATTTGAAGAATATGACAGCCCAAAAGAGTCTTGATCTTTGGGGGAGAAAATGAAGCTTCTGAAGCACAAACTTTCAACCGCCACCAACTGGCATGTGCTTTGGGGAAGAAGGTGGGAACAAAACATCTGGTATCCAGGCTCATCTTGCATCCACCATTTGGACTGTGTCAAAGGCATTAAAGGTGAGTGTGTGTGTGTGTGTGTGTGTGTGTGCGCGCGCGCGCGTGTGAACCCCCTCTTCGGCAGGTGAACAGATTCAGGTAGTGTTTCTCAGGAGAGATGTTTGTAAGGGAGGCCCCTCAGATAACACAGCACATCAGTTGCCATCAGGGACAGGTGGTGCAATGATTCAAACAAATGAAACGGCAGGCAGGGCCTGTCTTCTAAACCAGCAGTTCTCAGGCACATTCAGGTGGAGGAGCACCTGGGAGTCATGAGGGCTTTGCCACATACACAAAATAATGATGTATTTAATTCCATCATACAAGAGAGGAAACATTTCCCTGGCACAAAACATGGCAACATTACATGCATGCAAAGTAAAATCACAACCAGAGACATGCAGGCCTCAGAAATAAAAATAAACTGTCAATCTAAGAGGGTTGCATGCTTCTTGGAAAATTTTTCACATCAACATCCTCCCAATGCACATTCATTTCTTCACATTTAGCTGTATTTACACATTAGCAGGTACCAAGGTTTTAACTAAGAATTATGGGAAGAAATTTTTAAATTGTAAACATTCCAATCTGACTGCTAGTTTCATTGTTTTCTGCAATTCACAAAAAGTCCCCTTTGTTGGATTCTAGGAGAACTCCTAGAATCAGCGTGGTCACTGGTGTCATCGTGTGAGGCTCAGATCCCTTCTCTGAGTGCTGCCATGGGGCCTTTTCTCCCCTTGCTTACAACCCACGCCTCCCTATGCCCACCAACTCCGTAGTCGCTCCTAACATCTCTACAAGGAGTGACAGAGGCAACTGGGATTGTGGCAGTGGCTGCAGATTGTCTACCAAGTCCATTCTCTCTGTCTCACAAATTAACCAAAGTGAAGCTGAGCACATGGCTGCCCAGCTAGATGACATCAGGCCCGTCAGGCCTGGGTCAGAGGTGGGATGTGCCTCCTCCTCTCTGCGCCCTCATCCTTTCTGGGTGGCTGGAGCTGGCCGTGACACCAACCCAGCATCTGCCATGTAGAAGATGGCCACACCCTAAGGTATGGCAGAACAACAACTTGGAAAGTAGAGACCCTTCCAACCTGGATCTTCACATCAGGACCCTTTCGTGAGAAGGAAATTGACATCTTGGTTCATTAAGCCATTGTATTGTCTGGTCTCTGTTGCAGCAGCTTAGTCTTGCCCTATTTAATACCGGAATTAATCACAAAACCTGTGAATACAGAGGAAATGCAAACATTAATTGCTATATGGCTCTTAGCTCCTTGTTTAGCCCTTTCCCTGATTTGCTAACCCCTCCTTTTCACCTATTTAAATCCCCTCTCTCCTTCCAGATTTACCTCAAATTCCACCTCCCCCACAATGGGAACCAGGGACACTGGCAGTCTGTTCCACAGAAATCTCATGAATTTAGATGCCTCGTACAAATCCTGGCCCATAGGAGGGACATTGTCAGTTCTCTTCCAGCACAACAAGATAAAGTTCTTTTTGTGAGCTTAAATACGACTCTGAGGATTCTGACTTGGATGCCCACCTGGAAGGTGTGCTAGTCAACCAAGACAAAGAATGGAACAACCATGGAGAAGGGGGAAGATGGGCTCAAGAGGGAAGTTCTGCCACCTGAGCAGTCATCCAGAAAATTAGTCAGTTTTTGGAGAGAAATTGAAAGATGCCCTAAGAAGAAAAAAAAAAAAATCAGTAAGGGAAAAAATTAAAGATAGCCAATCTGAAATTACAACCAGGACTCACTGTGTCGTAGAGTCAGAACTGGAAGGGAAAGAGAGAGAGAGAGAGAGAGATTATCAGAGAGCAAGCCGCCATACCCATTGCCCTTAGTTTACCCTGAATACAGTGTAATAATGCAATTTACCAAAAAGCACTGCAACTGACAATGAGCAAGAATTTACTTCCAAATCCCATTACACTCTACTGGCCTGTAGCCCTCAGCCAATCACTTTTACCTCTCTATATATTTGGTTTTTCATCTGGGAAAAAAATGGGAATAATAATAAAATATGTCCAGGAATGATTAAATGAGATAACATTGCCACAATAACCAAATAAAATAAGGCATGTGAGAGTGACGTGTAAACAAGAAAGCACCAGACACGGGTGAGTTTTCATACCATACATTGCATTCAAAGTGAGAGGGACTGTGGATGGTATTTCTGTAGACAGGGTGGTGAGGGCTGGGAGGTGGGATAAAAATAAGTTTAGGCCAGGATGAGGTGCTGAAATAGGAACCTGGAAAGGTAAAACAGTAGAAAAAGCTGACATTTTTATAAGCATACCCTGAACTTCTTGTCCTTTGACTCCCACTGCTTTCCTCCCAGGTCCTGCCACACACACAATTCAGTCTCACACAGACCCGTGTTCAGATGAGGGTTGGAAAGGGACCCTCACAGGGAGTAGAAGTCGAGTTGGCATGTCACATGCATCCAGGAGAAGTTGAACAGGGATGGTTTATGAAAGCATATAGCTTAGCAGATGCCGTGGTGTCAAGAATAAGTTTCCATGAATTTAAAGTGTTTTTCTTAATGAAGCCACTAGCTAACCCACCAGACCCAGCTGTTGTAGGTTTCACACGCCACAATTCATTTGGTTGCTAAATATTTATTAACTCACAAATATGTACCAGGAACTGTGCTTGACATTAATATAGTGTAGCAGGATTTCTTAAAATTCACAAAACTAGAAGTTTAGCTTCAAACCTAACATAGCCTCTGCCTTCAGGTAAGGCAGTCGTTAATCAGGGAAGGACAAAGCAAAGTCAAGTCTACTCCATTTGGAAAACCTCCAGAAAACTATATTCTCGTAACTCCATTAGTCATTAAACAAATATCTGTTTAATAGAAGCCATTTCCAAAGCACTGTGCTCAGCATCTTTTAAATTACAGAATTCACAAAAACCCAAAACTCCTGTTCTTTAACTATCGTTAGGGGGAAATTGTACAATGCAGAGATGTTGTCTCTTATTAATGAGGGTGCAAACTGCTGCTCTAGATCATACAGGATCTGGATAGAAGTTTTTGAGTTATGTGGTCACTGATCCTTTGGGAAGACCAATCTAAATACAAAGTTTTTTAAAAAAGGATTAGACTGTTAGAATCACTATTTTGATGCCAAGAAACTGTTAGGATCCTACTGCAGTGATCCAGCCAGGATATACTTGGTAGCTAGTATCCAACAATGGCCCTCCCAGTGGATAGTCATGTCCCGTATGGTCCCCTCCTCCCGAATTGGTTGAGACCCTGTGACTCATCTATAGACAGTAGATTGCGGCAAAAGGAATTTCCACAGCTAGGTCAAAGAAGCCTTGCAGATTCTTCCTTGTCTCTTGGAATACTCACTTTGGGGGAAGCCAGTCACCACGAAAGAAGTCTAATTACCTTGAAAATGCCACGATATGAGGAAGCCTTAGACAGCCACGTGCAAAGGCCACATGGAAAGAAAAATGCCCTACCAGCCTCCGGTCCTTCCAGCCATCACAGCACAGGCACAAGACATGTGACTGAAGAAGCCCTGTCGGACACATAACCCAGTTGAGCCACAGTCCCCAGTGACATCTGACCGTAACCTCCAGAAAGACCCCAAGCAAGAGCTGTCCGAGTCCAGCCAACCCACACAAAAAATGAGAAATAATAATAATTTTTTGTTTTATGTGAATACATTTTTGGGGTGGTTTATTATGCATCTATAGGTAACCAGAATTATCTGTAGAAAATATTGTCTGATAATTACATAGAATGGTGCTCTAAATCATGTCTGTTTTCCTTGATGATAATATTAATTTAAACATATATTAACGCCTTGGTGACCAGAGTATTGTTGCCACAAGATTGTTTCTATTGTGAAATAACATCTATTCTTGAACACAGGCTTAATCAATGATCAAACATGGAAGAGCCATAGGACCTTTGAATTTGAAGGGGATTTATAGGATGACTCAGTATCACATACGCTTTGTAAGACACTTACATTCCTCTATAACTCTCTATATCTACATCCATCCTAGAGATGTGCTTCTCAATACTTTTTTTTAAAGATTTATTTTATTTATTTATTTATTTACCCACCCCCCAACCCCACTGGCTTGCCACTTGTGCTCGCTGTCTTGATTTCTGTTTCCATTCACTGTGCATTTCCTCCGTGTCTGCTTGTGTCCCTCTGTTGCATCATCTTGCTGCACCAGTTCTCCACAAGCATGGGCCATCAGCTCTCCGTGGGCACGGGCCAGCTTGCCCTCACCAGGAGGCCCCGGGAACCGAACGCAGGGCCTCCCATATGGTAGATGGGACCCCAACCACTTGAGCCACATCTGCTTCCCCTTCTCAATACTTTTAATACCATCTTAGTCCTTAACCATGGAGGAGATTGAACAGGCAGTTTTAGCTCTGTGTTCCTATTCGGTTCATGGTCATGGGCAAAGCGAGGACTTCACTTCCTTGTTCCTGTGATGCTCCCAGTCCAGTGACGGATGGAGAGGGCACAAACAGCTTCAGTGAAGGGCACAGTGGAGTCAGAAGCACACTAAGTGTTCTGGAAGCCAAAGGAAGACTGGGGAGCTCTTGCATATTCTGTGTGTGTCCCCACCCAGGGTATATGTGGCTCTCGGGATACTATCTGAGACATGGCTACAAGCAAGCAGGATTATGAGATTCTGTTACCAGCATCAGTATTGATTTACTTCCTGCCCTGGAGAGGCTCTATAACCTCCCAGGGACATAATCCCCCATTTTCACCGAGGGAAAGGCCCTTCTTGACAGAGGCGTGGGAAGAGTCTATTAGTTCGCTGGCACAAGCCTGAGCTTCAGACCAAGCACAGACAGCTTAGTTTGCAGGCTTTCGTTCACAACTAATGAGTTCACAGCCTCAACCTGAGGCTTAAATTCTTCACCCCTGGTTTAACTTTACCCAAACGTCTGAGCCGTTCCTTGGGTACTCTAAGATGAAATGCAGTTCAGGCTCCTTGAAGCTTTGTTAGAGCTAACTTCTGTGAGTTGCTGTGTTGCTCTCCTATTGAATCAGTAAAATATAGTCTTCTATTATATATCCCTTTTCTTGTTCCAGGAGGAAACTATACTTTGGATCAATAGATACACCCACTCTTTTCTATTACAAAAGTCAAAACTCTTTACCCACTCTCTCTTCTCCCGTAGCACTTAGCTTATATTGAAATTAGAGGCCTTTCCACATTCTGCTTTTTACTGACGCTGTTCGGGAATTCACCTCCCTCCTCCACCAGCCTGGCTTCCATATATGGGCCAGGGCCCAACGGAAGCGTTTGAGTTTTTACTTAGGGTACGTTAGGGGGTGATAATCTGGTTGGAAGGAGAGGCTGGGGGTTTATCTTCAAGTTCCATTTGTGTAGCAAACATGCACTGGCTTTACTTCAGTTTTATGTATTTTGGGGAGTTGCTTGAAGCTACTTGCACTGCAAGCTCCCTGTTTTTACTTCTGCTCTGTGTTCACTTTGGATGGCTTTAGGAGAGGGGTGGGAATAGATGGGAGAATAAGAACCCTTGAAGCTGCTGGAAATACGTCTTGTTCATAGTCATATTTCACAGAACACCTAGCCCAGCACAGACAATAACCGCAAATGACAATGTTTGGCTATAGAATGACCCACTGCAATGAATGTATGATGCAGAGAAACAAAGCTTGAGAAGGCACAAGCCCACACAGCTGCACCTAGTGCAGGCTCGGTGTAAGCTCCTGCAGTCAGGCAGTTCCCAAGGTGAGCTCGTGGAGGCCTGCAGAAATAGTTACTGTGAAAATCCAGCCTAGTGCTAGCAGTTCGACCAATCCCCAGGAGACACATCGTGGGTCACCTTTAGTCAGGCACCTAAAGATTAAGGAAGCAGTGTCAGCGCTCTCAGCGGTGGTCAGACATTAGAACAGGTTTAGACTCCTCCCCTCTCGCGTGCCCAGCACTCCCCAGAGGCACCTCACCCATAAACCTGGCAGTGTCTTGATCCAATACCCTCCAGGTCTCTAAGGAGCAGCTTCACAAGGGTAATGGAAAGGGTATTACTGGCTGTCTATTTATCATCTCCTGATCACCTAACACCACGGTTCCCATTAGGATGAGCTAGTAGACACTGTGTTAAAGGTTGACTCAGCTGGAAGCTTCCAGACTGCTTATCCAACAGGAGACAAACAAAGCAAGGTTCACCTCAAGTCCTCTCATTTTGGACCAATCTTATGTGCTAATTAATCATGATTACTCTATAGAGTAAGCATATTTGAGGAGATTAATCTACCCTAGCCCCGAGTAGTGTCCTAATTAACAACATGCTGAAGCAGCGGTCTACTTGTAAGAGTAAACACAGTGCTGATGCCATTTGCAAGGCAACTGTATGACTGTATAACAGTCACGCATGCCTGTGGATGCTACACCCATCTACCAACACCTTTCCACCCTTCACCCTGTCTGCCTCCTTGTCTTAGCTGGATAGTCATAACTGCTACGTACTGGCAGAATATATGGTTTAGCATCTTAGGATGCATTAATTTGAAAAAAGAAAGAAAAAAAAAATAACATGGACAGGAAAATATCATAGAGCCGTAAAGTCTCTGAGAGCTGAAATAATATTGCCCAGAGTTCAGTAAGATGAGATCAATAATACAGATCTCAGACAACACCTTTCCTCATCTAGTGTGAACGTTTGTTAAAAAGGAAAGAGAGACAGAGCCAGCTCTAAGGACCTATGGCCACCTAAGCTGCAAGTAGCTTTGGCCTTCCTTCAGCACCCTCCTTCATTCCCAATCTCCTCCCACAGTTTATTTTTTCCCTATATCCCAGCAGTTTCAAATTTCATCTAGGGCTCCGACATCATGGACAAAGAAGAGGAAAGTCAGGAGAGGAGAAATTTGATGTAATTTCATATCTGCAGATATCATCATATATATATGTCTCGATTTTTCCATAGCTCCTGAGCCTAGTTCCACGAAAGAAAGGAATCCTTTGCAAGGATTCAGCTGGAATGAGGGAGTAAGGTTGATGGTGACTTGGGATGATTATTTGTAGTTAGGGGCCAGAGAGCTGATAACGGGAGAAAGCATCTGCCTACTGATTCCTCCAAAGCAAATTGACAGAACTAATATGAAATAAAGGTGTATAATACTCTGGAGAAATCAACACCTGTGGAAGGGAATGGAAGGAAGCCGTATCAAGCAGAGGAAGAAGTTGGTTTGTGATGCAGTCTCAAGTTCTCAGCTGACCCTGTGGGGAGCTCTGGAGCGGAGATGGTCCCTCAGATTAGTAACTAGATGCTGAGAAATATAAACAAACTCAAGTTTATATTTTTTAAAAGACAAATTCTCAATATACATGAGTACATGCTGTTTTGAGTCAGATTCCCGGGAAAACAAACTCTGAGAGTGAGATTAGCATGCAAGAAGTTCATTGGGAGGTGCTCCCAGAAACAACATAGTGGAGGGAAAGGAAAGGAAGCATTTTTTTCTAGACCAAAGGTATAGTTTAGGTTTATTCATGGAAAAAGAAAAATTTAAGCAAAAGGTCCTAATCGAAACTCTCAAAGTGGAGTAATCCCACCAGGAATATATGAAAGGACCTATTTGCCACATCTTCATCACCATGGTCGCGACCAACTTTTTAGACTTTGGGCATTCTGCTGGCCATCATGGGATCCTGTTCTTTTCATTTGCATTTCCATAATGACATGAGAAGGTAAATAGCTTTTCATAGCCTTTCATGAGTTTGCTGGCCATGGATCATTATTCTTGTGTGCCTTTGCTCAGTTTTCAGTGGAGTCCTATGTCTTTTCCTTGTCAAATTGAAAGAGCTTGTTATAGATTAGAAATATTAACCCTTGCCTATCATATGTGTTGTAAGTATTCTCTCCCAGTCAACTGTTTGTTATTTTACTCTATTGATGATGCATTTTTTCTAGG
>JAQZBX010066552.1:0-16104 GCA_029593785.1 Cabassous unicinctus
CTGGAAGGAATTTCTTTCCCCAGGCAGATTGTAAGAAAAGTCAAGCATTAGAAACAAGGAGGTACTTGCCGGCAGTGGCTTTCGGTATTTATCACTACACTTGCCAAAGGATATTCCTTCATAATTACATATGTAAGTAGAAGCAACCTCAAATCCCTGGGATTTTAAAAGAATATTGAAAATGCAAAAGACTATGCAAGTGTTGAAATCTAAATAAAAATTTAGCCTCGTAAAGGATTTCCCAAATTAGCAAGGAAAAATGTAATAAAAGTTGAAAAGCTTCTGTAGTGGCAACAAACATTAAAGGGAAACTTGTAGCAATGCAGATGTAGTTACCTAAATTTGCATTAATGAATTAGAATGTCAGAGAAATACACCAGAATTGATATCTTTCAATTACAAATTTCTTAAGTTCTGAGAGAAATATATTTCCCCCACTTAGTTTTGGTTGAAGTTTCAGGTTAGGCCCCAGTTATATACACCCTAGATTTTAGATTTGGCCAGACATATGCTGTAGTGAACAGCTCTCGAGTCACTCTCAAATGTGGTGGGGAAAAAAGGAGATAGTATTAGTGTGGCAGATGGGGCATGGAATCTGTGCGTGTTTCTCAGATTTTCAGAATCTTGGGGATAATTGGGCCATCCTGCGAGCCTAGGGATAGTTACCAAAGGTTATTTCACTCAGTTCTCTCTGGGGAGTTGTCGATACACAGTGCAGCAAGACTGGTGCCTGTAGCCCTGGAGAACACAGTCCTCCTACTGGATTTTCCCACAAGCAGTCACTTTGCGCATTAGCAGGGATGCATCATACAAGTAGGGCAGAAGAAGTGAAAAATGGCAAGAAGAACAGAGACTGGTTTTATGAGTACCTTTCTGGAGCAGAGACTTGCAACTATTATTGGAATCTATTTTTATTCCCATAATGTTGTAGCCCAAGACACCTGTACTACATATGGATGAGGGAATCAGGCCTGGAGGGAGGAAGTAACTTTTTAAAAACCATAACCTATCTAGATAGGGAGAGGTCTGAACTACGATCCAAATCATCTGGCTGGGTCAGAGGCTTTTCAGTATATGTTTCTGTAATACAGTTTTGAAATGCTGTATTACTCAGTTTTGAAGTTCTGGTTATAGAGGCCTATTGTTTCCCTTCTTGGGCTGTTGATTAAGCTTATACTGCAGCACTTCCCTTGTTGGAGTCTCACACTCTGGGGCCACTACGTACCTGCCCCAATTGCTCTGGGCCAGGTATCAAACAACTAGGGGCAGCCCCTATATTCCAGTTCAATAGAACTGGTTCAAATCAGCCAGTCACAAGGCACCAGAAAAACCTAGCTAACCCCACTCCCTTGTCATATTTAGCTGCTTCCTATGGTACCAGCGCTCTGTTACCCTCCCCAGGTGGCACTGCCTTTCCCCCTTTGGATCTGTAACTAATAAAGTAACTAATACTTTTGCCTTTCATCTATCTTTCTTTGTATTGTATCTAACCATCCAAAGAACCTTTAATCGTATTTTATATTTATATAAAACATCATCATACTCTAGTTTGTATATAGGTGCACCTAAAACTTATTGGCTCATTCAGTCACTGATTAAACTTTGATTGAGAATCTACTGTAGTTAGCTATTCTTCTGGGCTCTAGAGAAACAGTGTTGCTTGCCATCATAGTTTTTACATTCTGGTCTAATTTACAAGGAAAAAAACATACAATTATACAAGATGTTAGTAAGTGAAAATTTTCTGTGTAACAAAAATGAAGCAATAAAAAGAGTTTGAGTATTGCAGAGGGATCATTTTTGATATATTGATCAGAAAACCTTTTATAAGGAGGTGGCAATTCAGCAGAGACATGAAAACAATGAGAAAGTAAGCCCTGATATAATTTTGGAGTGAAAACTGCTAATCAGCGAGAAGAGCAAAGGCAGTGAATCAAACCAGATCTAGATTTATCTGAGGATCAATCAGCAAGGAGCCTCGTGTGGTCTGAGCAGGGAAGAGCATGGAGAAGAGTGTGAGGAGGTGAGGTTGGAGGGGCAAGCAGTACCAGATCCTACTGGGCCTTGTAGGTGATGTTCCAGAATTTGCATTTTACATGAAGTGTTATAGGAAACCGTTGCAATTTTCAGCCAGGGGATTGATATGATTGGATGTATAATTTAAGATGATTTCTCTGTCTACCCTGGTGCGAACAGAGACGAAGAAATGAAGACAGGAAACTAATACATTTGGTCAGAAGCAAGAGAGAGAGAGAGAGAGACAGAGAGATGATGGTGACTTGATTTAGAAAGTACCTATGTAGTTGGTGAGAAGTGAACAGATTTAAGATGTGTAACGAAAAAACAAAGGGCCAGCATTTGTTTATTGCTTAGATGTAGGAGGTGAGGGTATGGGGTTTACCTGAGCAACTGGGTGACTGGTGGTACCAGTTTTTGAGATAAACAATTTTGGGATCTGGGGAGTGTGAGTTTTATTTTAGATATTCTTTATTTCTGATGCTTAGTAGACATCAAAGTGGATGAATCCTCCACTATATAAAGGCTGGTTCTCATACAAGAATGATAATAGGAATTCCAATAATATTTTAGGTTATTACGAGAATGATAAATTCAAATGAAGCAGATCTGTACAAAGAATATTGCAAAGCATATGTTCTAGTTAAGTTCAGTATATAGAAATCCTTCATTTCTTTAGGAACCTGAAAAGTGTTTTACTATTTTCATCTCTCTCTTTCTCTCTCACTCTCTTTCTCTCTCTTTCTCTCTCTCTCTCTTTCTCTCTCTCTCTCTCTCTCTGAATCAGGGATCAAAGCAGATGCAAAGAAAATGTGCAACATTGTGCTGCCACCTCTGGACATAATTCTGTATACAAAGAACTTTAGAGTCCCCTAGAAAGTAGAGGAAAAAGTCAAATGTTTCATGGCCTTCAAGTTATAGCTATAGGTACATTGTGGCTGAATAGCCTAACTGCAAGTTGCTACAGACATGACTGACTAGGTCAGGGTTTCTTAACATTTTTTGTTCCATGGACCCCTTTGCCAGTCAGGTGAAAACCATGGACCCCTTCTCAGAATGTGGCAGCAGATAGTTTTATGACACTCAACATCAGCATGTCTTTAAATTTTAGGATTATTCAAAATTACGTTTTACAACTTTTCCATAATTTCAATACCTGATAACCTAACGGTTCAACATCTGTTCAAACGGCCATTTTCTGCAAACATTTAGAAATTCGCATTTTCCCACGGTGTCATAAAACCATCTCCACCATCTTTACCAACTTTTTTGAAGGTAGTTTTCCACTGCACTTCAGAACATGCTACATCAAAATAAAAATCATAGTAAGCCCACACTATGCTGTGTATTATTTAACAAATATATCACACCAGCACTGACAAGAATAATGTTTTTTTTGAATTTTCAATTCGAGCTCACGGACCCCCTGAAATCTTTCTACGGAGCCCCCAAGGGTTAAGAATAACTGATTAAGAATCCCTGGTCTGTGTGCATTTTTCTATACAGAATGTCAATACCACTTAATCCTAGCCTCACTTCACTCTAAAACCCACACATACACACCTTCTCTTCATATGTTAGATGGTGCTGAGGGTAATAAATCCGAGGTCCTAAGAGGCCTGGTGATTCCATGACATTCTGTACATATTACTATTCATTCTAATTAATATATTTAATTATAATTATTTGTACACTAGTTGGTGAGTTCTGTTAGAGAAGGGAATTTGTTTTTTCATCCTTGTGTCCCCAAAGTTAAACACAATGTCTGGCACATGGCATGTGTTCAGTGTACATTTGTTGTATACACGAATAAAATAAATTTCTATTAGAAATGGAAGCTGGATTTTGATGAAGAGATTGATGAAAGGGAAGTTAACATTATAAGCTCACTCTAATTAAAATAGCAAATTATTTTATATTTCAGCATTCCAAAAACAATGGTGGAATACCTCAAATATCTAGGATTGTGAAGACAGTTCAGCTTCATTTTTGTTTTTTTTTCAAAGATTTATTTTATTTATTTCTTCCCCACCCCCCCCCATTGTTTGCTCTTGCTGTGCTTGTTCATTATGTGCTTATCTTCCTTTTTTAGGAGGCACTGGGAACTGAACCTGGGACCTCCCATGTGTGAGGGAGGCACCTAATCGCTTGAGACACATCTGTTCCCTGCTTTTATTGTGTCTATCATTATGTTTTCCTCCTTGTGTCTCTTGTTGCATCATCTTGTTGCATCAGCTTGCTGTGCCAGCCTGTCGCACAAGCCCATCATGCCAGCTTGCTGTGTTGCTTGTCTTCTTTAGGAGGCACCAGGAACAGAACCCAGGACCTCCCATGTAGGAGGCCGGAGCTCAATTCCTTGAGCCCCATCCACTTCCCTTCATTGTCTTTAATAAGGTTTTTGTAAGTAAGTTCCTGGTTACTAGACTTGTGATCTTCTTCTTGAAGCTTGGTAGCAAAAAAAATTAACTTTTAGCATTTATAACAGGAATATTTTTTGTAAGTGAAATGTGTGCCTATATTGGGTCATGTACATTCGGATGTCATAAATTTAATAAACATCTGGTGAAAATATCAGTGAGTGCAGAAATGGTTTAGATACGTCGATGGATTCATGCAATATTATAAACAAAAGTTCGAAAACACACACCAGGTGTCTGGGAATTGTCCCTGTGAGAACAATTGCAGAGAAAATATGACACCAGGCCTTCCCAGATAAAAAATTATTTTATGAATGGATGTTGGGTCTGAACCATTGTGCCATTCCTACTGTTCTTATGAAGCACACAGTAACTGGAATGAATATTCCTGTCCCACCTTACCATTAATCAATGTCTTTCCCATATCCATTGCTTTCTGAAACCTCTATCTCCTGGACCCCAGTTATCTTTTTTCCTTGTCCAATGGAATCTTTGGGTGAAAGGTGAGGAGAAATTTCCAAATTTCAGCTATTTTATATCCCTTTCAGTCTTATATTACTTATTGTGAAGGATAGGTCTGGTTTTTCAGCTTAGGATTTGTAAGAAAGACACTAGAGCCAATATAACCACATTGTATACCAGCCTAGAAGGTGCAGATTTACTCATTTTACTTTAAAGCATTCATTTCCAAAGAGCTGGGGGACAGAAACACATCTCTATTTTAGTGACTGCCTTGAAAAGGCATTTATTTAACTTTTCTAAAGAGACAGTTGAGGATGACATCCATTTTTATGAACTGTTGAAGACTTAGTCAATCCCCCTATGGCCATAACTGGGGTGTTCTGAGGCATGGACAAAGCTGAACAGTTTAAGGAAATGACCTTGCTCCTGGACCGACACATTTCAGCATCTTATACCAATAGCTAAAGTGATTTGCATGTAATTTCCTCTGGATGGAATGGATAGCTGGTGAAATCTTGCACTTATTAATCTCATAATTTTTAATCTTTGGGACATTAAGCAAAGAATAATCCTACTATACCCTTTCAGGACTAAGGGGAAGTAGTGAGTCATACATTAGATTTCTGAAGTTGCTGGGAGTGGGTCAGAATTGGGGAGCTTGCTCTTCCCAAAGGAGAAGGATGTAATACTATTCTGTTGCAGCAAAAACAAAATGCTTTGTGGTTCTCAAAATTCCTAAGGGGATGGCCATTAAACCCTGGAAATTATTTTTTTTATCTACACCATGAGGGGGGAGTAAGAGCAGAGGGTGTTTAATGCTTTCCCTTTCAGGAAAGTTTGTAGCATTTCAAAGCCTTCAGCATCTCCAGCTTAGACTAAATCAGTACAGCCATAAAAATGTACCTCCTCCCGCCCACCCCCACAACCTGTTTTAAAACCCACTGCAGTGTGTAACATGGAGAATTTAAGACATTTTATGTGCTTGGACAATGAGTTTGAATGCGGAGCTTTTTCATAAGGCTAGAAAGGGAGATGAATTAATAACCCTATAATTTAATCAATTCACTAAGGAAGTGGAGATGTGGACATGACAAGAACAGTAGGAGAATTCATAACAGAGCTTTAAATCCTTAACTTAGGGATTTTGCTCTAACATGAAAGTAAAGCACAGCTATAACCTATGAGGAAAATAAAATGTTGGTGTTGTTTGTGGATTAATTTCAGAATAAACTCCCTGAAACACTTTAGTCTGTGTTCTCCTCACAGTTACTTCACACCAGTGAAGCAACAGATATCTTTGAAGGAGGAATGAAATAAAGTCTTTGCTTTTTAGTTAACAAAAATTTCTACTGAGCAAGCATTCCACTAGAGGGGGGCTGGTCTGCTTTCTGCTCTCCCTACTGACATTCTGCCCTCCAGTGCTGTGTGGATTTGCACTAGTTTTCTCTCTCACTTCCCTCCCATCCAACAAAATCCCAGAGCACATGCCACATCTGAGCTCATGCCGCATCTTGTACCTTTCCTTATTTTGATTCCCCTCCATGGAGTTCCCTTACCCCTTAAACTCAACTCACTTCCCACTTCTCCCTGAATTCTTCCCAATCAGAATCAAATGCCCATTGGACAAATATCTATTAGTTACCATCTACATGGAAGCCATGTGAGTATCTATTTGCAATGTAGCTATTGTAAAATGGAGTCTGAAATCTGGCCTTTGCATTTTCTATAGCTTTAAGCCCAAGAAGGGACACAGCTGTGGTTTATTAAATACTTGTTGATTGATAGGATAAAAAGTCATTTTCATGTTAACATACAAATAAGGCCCTTGATTTCAAGGTCAGGGCTTTTATTAATTAAAGACCAGGGACTTTAGGGTATTCCAGGGATGCTCTCCAATGATCCAGAAAACTAAACAAATCTAACAAATAAAAACAAACTCATTTTTTTCCTGCAGGCTATGTTTTGAAAATTGAAATGAAATAGGTATTTATGGTAAAATTATGTTATTAATAGATTGTTTCATGTCTTAGAAGACTAGATCTTTATCTATGCTGGTCATTGCCACCAAATCATAAATGTAGGAAGAGTTACTCAGAAGGGGGAGACATTTTGATTATAGAAGTGAGCCATGGTTTACATCCAGCCCAACAGAAGTTATACAATGTCAGAAAAGGGGGGTGCAGCTTTTGAATTGTTTTTTTTTTTTTTTCATTGCTTCAAATGGGACACCAGATGAATAGATTTTCTGCTTCAACATTTTTGCTAAAGGAAGCAAGAAGCTGATCAATTTGCTTAATCCCATCCTTAATATGCTCTAGACAATTTGTTGTATGTGTGTGTGTTGTGGGGGGGGGCAGGGAGTAAATCTTAATTTGTAAAATCTAGATTTACACAAATTTGAATTTACCAAAAAAAACACAACAACAACAACAAAGCAAAACAAAGCTAACCATGCTGGTAAATCAAAGGAACCGCGAAGAATTGGAGCAATCTTGAGAAAAACATCAAGCCTGAAAATCATCAAGCTGCTTTGTGGCTCAAAACAGAGGAAGACAATATAAGCAGGGTTTCTATCAGATGATATCTTTCACTCCATAGAACATGTTATGTAGTTCACATTTTGAAGCAAATCATGGAGAAATTGTCAAGGATGCCATTTGCCACCACGCTGTAACAGTGTAAAACTACTGTAAATTAAAATGGTTTCTATTTAAATGTTTTAGTCTCCACCACGGATGTCCTAGGAGAAAAATATTCATTTCTTTTTGAAAAAAGATGCTTTACTGGAATGAAATATTGGAAGTGGAATTCTATTGCATCATCTTGGAAAAGTTGTGTGTTTTTTTTTTTTAGTTTTCTCTATAGCCAGGAAATCCACAGATTTCTATAAACACTGGAGAACTGGTTTGGCACTTCTGCTCATAGGACTTTAATGTTGTTCTTTGGTGCGGGCCTATCCTCATTTAGCAGAGTGAGATATGAGAAAACTTGCTCTATTTGCTTACAGTGACCTTACCATTTAATTCTTGGGTTTCAGTACTTCTCATCAAAACTAAGGTTGGTGTTGATGAGATGTGTTCAGTGACATGTCAGTTTCTATGTCAAAGATCATGTGGAAATTTTTTATTTTTTATTTTTTATTTTTATTATTAGTTTTTTTTTTTAAAGATTTATTTATTTTATTTATTTATCCCCCCTTTGCTGCTTGTGCTGCTGTGTCCATTTGCTGCGTGTCTTCTCTGTGTCTGCTTATCTCCCCCTTGCTGTGAGGTCCTGCTGCATCAGCCCACCGCACCGCTCAGGCTGGCGTACCCTCACAAGGAGGCCTCGGGACACGAACCCGGGCCTCCCATATGGTAAACGGGGGCTCTATCCACTGAGCCACACCCGCTTCCCTTATTTTTTTTTTATTCAGGCAAATTCCTCATTGACATTTGCTTTTAGTATGATTGTATCTTATCTTGTATTTTATTTGCATAATTTTGATATATGCCTTTCTTCAAAAAATGGTCATCAGTTTTTCATGAAATTAAAAGAAAGAATATATATTCAGAAAATATAACAAAAAATAATGATACTATTTAATTTTATCCCATAAGAATAAAATAAATAACCATAGTTTATACTGAAATAAATAAGTATTCAAATAAATAAATAAAAGAAAGGACAGCTCTTCCTTATAGAATTCCAATTAATAAAGGTAAAAGGAAAGATGAAAATACAAAATCACCATCAAGCAAACACTACAGTGAAAACTGTGACAGATAAGTTCCACTGATGAATGTGAATATTAATGGGCAAAAAATTTAAGGAGAAAGGATTTGCACATTCCAAAGTATCTTCTCCAATATGTTTATTACCTAAAGGGGGAAAGATGGTAACTTTACAGTGGAGAATCCTGGAAAATACCACCTTAATCAAGTGATCAAAGTTACCACCACCAGTAATAAAACATATTGACATTATGAATCCTTGAGAAGGACACAACATCATATTGGTGGTACTGTTGCTAAAAATGCATAATCTCATTCCAGTCATGTTAAAATATCAGATAAACTTAATTTGAGGGACATTCTACAAAATAATTGTCTAGTACTCTTCAAAAGTTTTAAGATAATGAAAAACAAGAAAAGGGTGAGAAACTGATACAGATTGTATTAGACAAAGGAGAAATCTCAATAAATGCAATATGAGATACTGGATAGACTATGGGAAGAGAAAAGGACATTAGAGAAAAAACTGATGAAATTAAACATGGTCTGTGGTTTAGTTAATAGTATTGTACCAATGCTGTTTTCCTGATTTTAAGAATTGTACTTAGGTTATGTAATATGTTAACATTATATGAAGCTGGGTTAGGCGTATATAGAAATTCTTTCTAACCTTTTTACAACTTTTCTTTAAACTTAAGTTTAAAGCAGTTAAAATTATGCATATTTGAAGGAAATTAATTTTCTGTCAAAAAGAATAACACTATTATATCTGTGTGTGTTTATACCATATACTGTTTGCCAATATATAATATACGTTTGTTTCCACTTTACTGGAAAGGAGTCTTTAGATTTCATTTTATTTTGAAAGTTAGCCCCAAAATTAAAAAAAAAAAAAAGCTTCTCTAAAAACTTTAGATAACCGTATTCCTTGACTTTCTAAAACAAATGTTCACATTCTCTAATACCTCCTTATATTCTCCTCTGTCCTTATATTTCCTCAAATAACTTTTCATACCTGACCTTGAGAATTCCTGAACCTAGCCCAAGGGAGAAGCTATCAACTTGTATTTCTTTTTTTAAGGGTGTTATTCTAGAATGTGCAGTAGTCCAAAAATATATGTGCCCTGGGAGAAGTCCAAGTGGATCCAGAAGAAATGCTTTTGGTGTCAGAAAACAAGAGCAGTCAACTTCTAATCAGAACTCTCAGCTTACAATGCTGGCTCTACCACCAATTTGAAATTTAACTAGGAAATCCCTTGGGCCTTTCTACTTCACTGTGCAACTGCCAACATCTACAATTCTCCAAAAATGCAGTTTCATGTCTATGAAGCAGGGATGGCACCTAACTCACAGCAGTATGGTGAGTATCAAATAAGAGATGAGAAAAAGAGCACATTGCATGGCTGTAGTGTGTGCTCAGAAACTGCTCGCAGTATCTCTACTTCGTATTGTCAAAGATAGAAGCTAAGTCAGAAACAAAATTAACAAAATTTGGGAAGACATTAATTGGTCTTCAGGTATATTTGGCAGCCCTTGATTGACTATAAGAGGGCAACTGTATTAGTCAGGGTTCTCTCGGGAAACAGAATCAACAGGAGGTATCTGTCAATAATATGAGATTTTATAAGAGTTTCTCACGCAACCGTGGGGATGCACAAGTCCAGGTTCCGCAGGCAGGCTGCAAGCCAGGGGCTCCGATGAAAGTCTGATGAAAGGTCCTTGATGAGTTTCTGGGAGAAGTTGGCTGTCCAAAGACGAGCTGGGAAATTCTCTATGAAAGTTGAAATCACTTCCCCTTTTAAGGCATTCAACTGATTGGATAAAAGTGTCACCCATTGCTGATGCAGTCTCCCTGATTGACGCAGATGTAATCAGCCATCCATGCAGTAAACTCACTGGTGATCAAAGTCCATAAATGTTCTTGTATTACAATTAGCCCAGTGCTTGTTGGACCTAACACCTGGACACAATTACCTGGTCGAGTTGACACATTAGCCTAACCATCACAGTCTACCCCTTGTCACCTTGGCAACCATACACATTACCCAAAACCATATTAGTCTCTAAGTAAAAACAATAACAGACAAGCATACATATATATTTCCGCCTAACAATGTTCAACTCCCCTGTGTACAACTGGAATGCATTAATTCCCCACAGAACAGGGTGCAAGTCCTTGGGTAATATTCAGTCTTAAACTTGACATCCTTAAATATTATGACATGAAATTAATACAACTTTTCATATAATAGCAGAAAAGGTTGGGGAAGAAAACAAGAAATTAGTTTTGAGTACATATACAATCATACTCATAACAAAACAAGGAAGAAGGGTTCATAACTATTACAGTCCTCGTTTCTGTAACGGGTCACATGGTCGAAGTTCCTATTTATCACTACCTTCTTCCACTACCCATTCCATGTTCCCGTTACATTCAGCAAGCACTTCAGCTGGCCATGGTTCTTTGCCTGGTGGGGTGACCCAAACTTTCATTCCCGAAGATTCTGGGACATTGTTAGTCCTGTTTGAATTGGTTTCTTGCAAGATTTTTTTAAAAGTGGGAAAATTTTCTAATTGGTCTTCCTTGGTAGGCTGGTAGAAAGCAAGCAGAAGTTTGGGATATTTCAAAAGAGGAAAGATTGTTCAATTTTAGGGCTGAGGGTTTCCTGTGGTTGGTCATTTCCCAGAATATATAGGGGCTTGCTGGGGGGCTTTTTATACACTGTCATAATAGTCGTCATGGGTCTTGGGGAGTGGTGGCTGATATGCCAGCTTTTGAAAAAAATATCCTAATAGGTTAATATTAAAATATACAGGTTAACATAAATATTTAATTGCCAAGGAGAAGTAAACATGTTAGCGTATTTCATGCCAGAAGACCAAAGCTGAGCCAAGATCTGGAGGTCTGCTTCCCTGTAGAATTGCCCATAACACAGAGCAAATGGGGTCAAAAATTATTTTTTTTCAGTTAACTCACTAAGATTTTAAGATTGTTTGTCGCCAAAGTATAACCAAGCCTTTTATACCTAATGTGGTAAAATATATAAGCTATTTATTTTAATTACAGGGTGAGTTTTAAAAAGACAGAGAAACAAAACAAGAACTAAGTGTCCAAGTCCTTCAAACATGAATTTCCTTGACTTCAAAATGTTTCCAAGTACTTTCTCCATTTGTTTTAAATTATGGCACTCAATTAATGAAGCATTAATTCAACATATATTATTGACTATATTATAGGCACCAAACATTTTCTTCTGTTCTTGCTAGATTTTTTTCCTCCACTTAAATTCACCCAAATCCCATTCTTTCAAAAGGGCTATTTCACTGCTCCCCCCTTATCATTTCTTCATCAGTTTCAGATCTTTAAGGGGACTCTCCATTAAATATTATTTTTAAGTGAAGAAAATAATTTCCTACTCACATAACAGCAATGGTTCAATAATAACAAGAGGACAGATTCCAAATTCCTCATCTTGTTATGCAAGGTTTTTCAAAATTGGACCCGAACTTGTCTTTCATGTACTATTTCCAATTTCACACATTCCACTTCTACATCTCCGCATTTGATGTTACAATATTTGTCACAACAATCTTACATATTCCATTTTGTACTATCTCTTGTTTTAAAGTCAAATTTTGCCACATATTTTATTTTATTCTGTTTTAAAATAATCTAATTATTATAATATCCCTTTGCATGTTTTATCATGCCTAGCACAATTTCTTGTACTTAATATGGTTTTTTTTTAATTTAAAAACATATGCACTCACATGTTAATTGAATGAGAATATTCAAATTTATAAAAAAGAAAATTGTTTTAAAGTTTTCCATTAGGTTCTCTAACCACAATTTTTAAAAAATTCTGTAATGGTGTTACCCTGTCCTCTGCCTGATTTGAAATTTATGCCATCATATGCATTTTTTATTAGAATGATTGTGGGGGTAATATTTAATGAAAGAGACTGCTGATTGGCTTTAAGGTAGGGAAAGGAAGTTAATAAGTAAAAATCACTGAATCTCAGAAATTACTGAGATATAAGGTACAAAACAGTGCCTTAAATTTCAACCACCTGAAGTCTTAGAACTTCAATTTGGAGTATATACATTAAATGATCTGCTAGTCATGTACCTCTGTGTGTAGCAGCATGGCATATAGAATTTGAGTCTTTATTGTAGGCCCCTGTTCTCTTAGTAATACAATATATTCCACTCTAATTGTTTTTCCTTAAGTTTATACAATTGATTATATTTGACAAAGCCAACAGATCATTTGATTTAATACAGTCCTGAGTGGCAAACTGGGAGGAATTCCTGTTCCCATTTTACAGAGCAGGAAATAGACACAACAAGATCAAAATCACTTGCCTGAATATTCACAGGATATTCACTGGAATATCTTAGTGATTGCACCAGTTCTCTTGAACCATGCCCATTGTTTGTTCTAACCTGTCATTCTGCCTGATTTTCCCTGAGGAATTTTATCCTTCTCTGGAATAAAGGAGAAGATTCAGTTGATTGAAGAGCAAAATTCAGAACAGAGGCTGCCTGCCATGACCATTACTCTGCTATGTTAGTAATTAACTAGAGAAAAGATGACATTTGAAGTAATACTGTAGTTTGTATTATTTTGCCTTTTCTGTGGCAAATATTTCATTTCCAACTGTCTGCCACCTAGGAAGAACCAAAGTTGCCTCCCCATCTTCTCACTGAGCCTATGTAAACTCATTGAATAGCTGGAGCAAGACAGAATGAGGAAGGCAATTCTGGTCCAGCATCAGTGATACAATACAATCTGAAGACAATTGTGAATAATCTCCCTTTCTTTGAATCAATCATGCAACTGTTCCTCTCTATTAGCCCATGTAATTGAGAGTTGAATGTATATGCATAAACCGACTATTTCAATGGTAAAGTTCAGATTTTCTCAAGTTACACTATTTTTTAAATAAAATAACCACATACAGTCACAAACACATGTATAATACAGAACAGTCAAATATCAATTAGACTTAACGGCTGGTCTTAGCCTTACAGAAACCTTTCATTCCCAAATATTTACTGACTGCTTCTCAAATTGTGCCAAGGAACTGGAAGTTACCTATATGTAATAGTTTCACAGACTAAAAAAGAAAAAAAGTCTTTTACTCTGAACATGTCTAAAAATGAACTTTAAGCCATGGACATTCAAAAAAATATTGATTTTTATTTCAAGGGTCTAGTACTCTCTCTGTCCTCTTACTTCAGGTTATGGAACTCTAACTTCTTGGTTTGCATTATTAAATGTAATTTAACATCCTTACAGCTAAGGATGTTATGGTTTAAAACAGTAAAAGACCTCATAATATATAAAAATGATTAATTATAATTTTAGTCAAGAGAACTATGCTTAAAATAAAGATTCTTTACCCCTTTCAAAATCAGAGAGATGTATTTCTGTTTTCTTGATTTAATTGGCAAGTTCCAGAGTACTTCAAAAGTTTAAAAATGAAAGAGGGAGAAAAAAGAAAAAAGAAAAAAGAAAAAGCAACAACTCCAGGATGATTTTGCATAACTTCACACAACAAGCAGGTGTTTATAAGATCAATTTACAACAGGGACCACAGCACACACCTAGCTTGGATGACTTCCAGCCCATTTCCAAGGAAAACTTACCTTATCATAAATAAGAGATAAAAGCTTACTAAGCAGTTCAGTAAATAATAGATCTTAAAATAACGTGTTTGGAGGGTATGTTCAGACACTAAATGAATTCCCTTTCGGTCAGAAAAAGTTAGAAGGGGATTTGAGGTCAGGATCCCCAGGAAACCAATGAAATATTGTCTTTTTCAGTATTGACTCTGATATTTTACAATGTAAACTACTGAATCACTAAGAAGTTTACGATGTAGCTGGGCCTACCACTGCAGACACAGAAACGAGGCGGTTCTTTTTCAGCCCCTCGGAAAGAGTCAATGAACAGGGTTGTCTGGCAGTAAACAGGTTTAGTATGAATTAGCCTGGTAAAGTTGGGCAGAAAACCTATACATATTGATTGCTGTAGACCAACCATCAGGTCCTCACATATTTGATCCTCTATTCAAAATAGGAGTTCATAGGATTTTCATGGAGGAATTGCAGAGAATTCTGTTAATGACAAAGAATGCCTAGAAAAGAAGCATATGGAGTCAATCAGCCTTCTTCCTTATACTGGAAAACATAGCTTTGGAAGCTGGGGGAACAATAAGAGTAAATATACATGGCAAAGAGCAGAAGAAAAGGATAATCTTGCAACCTATACTTCCTTCCCCTTAATAGCATATAGAATTTGGAAAGACTGATGTCAAGATCCATGTGTTTGACTGAAGCCTTTCAAATCACCTCTGCAATTCCACAAGACTTGGCTTACACAGTGCCATGATTTTAGAAGTATCAGGAAAACAGTTCTCCAGCCAACAATATTCCAGCAAGGACATATCTTATGAGTTGTTTCTCTTTTATCTTTGTCCAACGTACTTGACAATTGAAGGAAAAGAAACCACACCCCTGTATCAGCCAGGATGCGATTCTGAAAACATAAATCTGTGTTTCTAATGAAGGTAGTTTAATAAGAGAAATGTGATGAACAGGTAATAGAAGGTTGAAGTGTGAATCAGGGGATAGGGAGGCAATGCTGAGATTGGAAACAGCAGGAAATTGCTACTAATTCTAGGTGTGAACCAAGTGAAGAGGTGGTGTTACTGGAGCTAAGGCTATCAAGGAAGCTGGAACCACCTAGTCTTGCCTGGTGGTTCCATAATGTTCTTCAACATTATGTCAACATCCATGACCACAAGGTCCTTATATTGAAAAAATGCCATTCATCGGAAGAGTCGTGTATCTCATAACAGGATTACTTAAACAGCCCAGGTTCAGTGTAATTGTGCAATCAAACTTGGAGCTAAAATGCATATTACTTTTGGTCTTTTCTGGCTGTATTTAACTAGTGGGAAATTAGCTATATTTGAGTATTTCAATACCAAATATCACAGAAGGTAAAAATGCTAACACGCTAACTTGCTTCAGAGCCCCCTATGTCCTACCTGTAATCTTATTCCTGCCCTTGCTGCCATTCCATGTTCCCTCTGACATACCATTTTCTTTCTAAAAATTAACTCTGGATGCAAGAATCACAACCAGTATACTGTCTTTTGTTCCCTACTCATTTTTAATTTCCATGCAATATATGTTTAATTTTCCCTGAGAAAATTATATTACCCCACTGATGATTGAATACATGAAACAGTAAGAGTAGTTCAAAATGGAACCATCAAATGTGTGTAATGGTGAGTTACTAACTACTGTTGTCTTCAAGTAGATACTGAATGGGGTTTATTCACTGACAAAGTCTGGAAAAGATGACCTTCTCTCTTCAGATGGAAATATTTTGTGAGTCAGGAGTTGAGAAAAATGAAGCAATGCAAGTCCAAACACAATTAATTCAGGTAGTGAAACAAACCAACACTTTCATATTAGCTAC